>JAHKKF010527516.1:30205-43706 GCA_019740295.1 Labeo calbasu | reverse complement strand
TTTTTTTTTTAACTTTATTACACACAACAAAGAGATCTCATTGTAATATAAATGAACTTCGACCTCTTCGATCCATGAATCTGCGCATCTGCTACGCAGTTACGAGTATGTAGAATCTCGAATGCGCCGTTCTCCGGACTATACCAATATGTCATTATAGTTTAGGGGTGTTCAAAATTCAATACAACTGCATTTCTATAGTTTGTGTAAATAAAGATGAATCTTTGAGCATTTAATAATAAATAAAGTAACAGTTTTATTTATAGACTACTTATAATTGTATACGATGCGTTTAATATGTGTATTTTAATAATACACCTATGCGCCCCCCCTATGAAATGATGAATGGACTGTTGAATGTTTTTAATGGAATTGCATAATCGTCCAAGCTGTCTGGAAGGATCTCATGCAGAAGACTTTAGATCAAGGTAAGCAAATAAAGGAAACATGTTTCAACAGTCAAATGATAACAGATCTATATAATCTAGAAGTTGTTAAATAAGGGTGTTTCAGTTGAAATCAGGTTGAAATGCACCTGCTGGAGAAATCCATGCAGAGTGTTGTGTTGCAGGTCGTTGATGTCATGACATTATAGATAGATATAAAGATAAATAGATAGATAGCAATATAGTTTCATGTGTGCAGTTTGTTTCATATGTGCCAGAAGACACACTGTAACAAAACAGCACTTTACTGAGCTTGAAAAATTATCTTCAACCTCACAGCCCATTAAGTACATTCTTTAACTTTCTTTTCAGGGTTTCTCCATGAACAACCTGAACGATCCCCCTAGATGGAATATTAGACCAGAGCCCGCTGGAGGAGATGACGGGGGCCGATGGAATTATGCCCTGCTGGTGCCCATGATCGGGCTGGCAGCATTTCGTAAGTGATTTTCTACCTACTCTTACAACTTAAGGCTTATACACCATCACAAATGTCTTAAATGAGTGTTTAATATATTATACTAGATAAAACACTTTATAGGATGTAATTAAATCTGGGTTTATAAGGGAGATTGCACAATCAATCATTATAATAAATAGTGCTGTCAAACGATTAATCGCGATTAATCGCATCCAAAATAGGTTTTTGTTTAAATAATATATGTGTGAACTGTGTATATTTATTATGTAGATATAAATACACACACATACAGTATGTCTTACAATGTATGTATTTGTTAATATAATTTCTATATTATATATAAATATATTTAATATATAAACAGCATTTTTCTTAATGCGTGTGTATTTATATATACACTATAAATAAATAAATATACGCAGTACACACACATTATGTAAACAAAAACTTATTTTGGATGCGATTAATTGCGATTAATCGTTTGACAGCGCTAAAATATGTATATACATATATATATTTGAACGAGTCATCAATTATGAATTTTTCATCTAAAATTCTTATTATGTTTGTTTTTATGTTGGTTGTGGTAACATATATAGTGTATATATATATATATATATATATATATACGTAAACACAATTTTGTTATTGTAATATTATTTACCCATATATAATTTCTTTATTATTTTGAATTAGATTTTTTAATATTTTCAATTTTAATTTTAGTAATTTAATCTGCTATTGGTTTTTCAATAGTTTTTTTTAAATATTTATATTTAATTTTTTCCCTTTAGTCCTACTAATTCTTGTACTTCAGATTTCAGTTAGTTGCCAAGACAACATCTGATATTTATTTTTATTTCAGCTTTATTTCAAGTGAATATTAATAGTTTTAGGTAACAATAACATTTTAATTAACAAAAATAAATTTTTAATAGGTTTAGCTAACAGTAACAACACAGATATACAGTCAAACCAAAAATTATTCAGACACCAGATATAATTTTTTTTATATTTTTTTTTTTACTAGTGGGTGCAGGACACTTATTCATTTATGTAAGTGAGGATAGCAAAATAAAGTAAACTGTGACATATACTCAAAAACTTTGACCTGACCATGTCTTGCTTAAATGTTTTTTCTTTTACTGCTAATGTGACCTTTTTACACCACATACTGAATAAAATTAAGCATTGCTTGGTAATTGGTCAACAAATATTGATAGTTGTGTACATATTGTCATACAAACAGTTGTCTGAATTTTTGTTTGACTGTAATCCATTTCATACCTTTCTAATAAAGTTATCTGACATTTTCATATATATGATTTCAGTACATAATTTTTAATTAATTGAAAGCATTTTATGTTGCATTGTTTTGTTTTAAAGTATTTATCAAAAATCATGTTCTCCTTAAATTGATTTGGTGTCTTTGCCAAATAGATTTAACACTTAAAATGTCGGTGTGTGTATTGTGAATAGGTTGGATATGGACTCGAGAATCACAGAGCCAGATCCAAGATGTGAAGAACAAGTACGACAGGGACATGGCAGCCATTACCAGAGACCTTGAGCTGAAGTACAGGGAGACGCTGACGGAAAACCGGCGGACGGCGGCGCACCTGGAGGTGGAGCTTGAGAAGGAACGCCAGCGCGTGCAGGGCTACAAGAAAGCCCTGATATCTCAGAGTCAGCAGCTCATGGAGGAACGTAAGCAACTTCAGCAGGAACGGCAGCATCTGGAGGAAGAGAAAAACCGCCTGATGCAGTCTGGAGTGGCCGGGGTGGCGCTGCGGGAAGCCCTGCAGCAAGAGGAAGACTGGCAGCGCAGGGCTCAGGCCTTGCTACAGGAATTGGAGGTGAAGCTGGTGGAGAGGCAGGAAGCTTTCTGCAGCATCCTGATGCCAAGGGAACAACGTCTGGAGATGGAGAAGAACCTGNTAAGCAACTTCAGCAGGAACGGCAGCATCTGGAGGAAGAGAAAAACCGCCTGATGCAGTCTGGAGTGGCCGGGGTGGCGCTGCGGGAAGCCCTGCAGCGAGAGGAAGACTGGCAGCGCAGGGCTCAGGCTCTGCTACAGGAATTGGAGGTGAAGCTGGTGGAGAGGCAGGAAGCTTTCTGCAGCATCCTGATGCCAAGGGAACAACGTCTGGAGATGGAGAAGAACCTGCTGTTGAAGGTGGCTAAAGACCCGACAGGTGCTGAGCTGAACCTAGAGGAAGATCTCAAGGACATTTTTAAGAAAGACAGACATTGTGCATATTTACTGAACATGGATAAACGCAGAAATGGGAATCTGATGTGGCTGTATCTCAGGTACTGGCAGCTCCAGGTCACCCTGCAGAAACACAAGAGGGCAGAAGAGACACTAAAAGGGGCATTGCCAAACTCCAGCAGATCTTGAAAAACAAGAAAGAATTTTCTTCCTTAAATGTTTTCCTTTTCTTGTCCCCATGATCTATATAACTATTTATGATGCCAAACTGTTTATGAAACCACTTGAGCCTTGAGTCCTTGACAATCATATCAGAACATGATTGAAAATGTATATTTTGTTGGGCAGATTTTGTGTTTCTCACCTCTATTTGTCTTTTCCTTCAGTTTTTTGGATCAAGTAGAAAGCAGACGAATCAAATGTTTTCATATTTGTTGCATTACCGATGAAATGTAATACATCATTTATGCATTTTAAAACTAAAGGTGGATCATAACTAATATGTACAATAGAAATTCTGTGTAATAAATATGTTTTCTGAAAAGAATGAATATATTACAGTTTGAGCAACTCAGGTTTATTGTTTGCCATGATTTCATATATACATATGAATGAGATTCACAGTCAAGAAAGTGTTTATTCACAGCATTTATTTCCAAGAACTAACTGTTTTAAATAGATGATGATAACTGTCCATGAGAGATGTCTGTCCTGTAGTTCGTTATAAACCTGCTGAGAAATACAGCAACAGCTCGCTTATAATCAAATAGAGATTAAAATTGAATTAAAAATTACATTGACTCATTTTCATTTTGAATATTTAGGTTGAAGACCATTACTAAATACTTCCTGTTTTCCAATTTATCCTGTTTTGCAAGACTGTTTAGCACAATTGAAAATATTGGGACACTTAACACTACCAGTCAAAAGTTTTTGAACAGTAAGATTTTTAATGTTTTTTAAAGAAGTCTTTTCTGCTCACCAAGTATGCATTTATTTGATTAAAAGTAGAGATAAAATAGTAACATTTGGAAATATTTTACTGTTTAAAATAGCTATTTTCTATATGAATATATAATAAAATGTAATTTATTCCTGTGATTTCAAAGCTGAATTTTTAGCATCATTACTCCAGTCTCACGATCCTTCAGAAATCATTCTAATATTCTGATTTGCTGCTCAAAAAACATTTATTATAATTATTATTATGTTGAAAACAGCTGATTAGATTATTTTCAGGTTTCTTTGATGAATAGAAAAGAAAGAACAGCATTTATCTGAAATAGAAATCTTTTGTAACGTTGTATATGTCTTTATCATTAGATTTACCTTTAGATCTTTGGATCTTTCTCTTCATCAAAGAATGAAAAAAAGTTCTTAAAACTGTTTTAAATATTGATAATAATAATAATAAATGTTTCTTGAACAGCAAATCAGCATATTACAATTATTTCTGAAGGATCATGTGACACTGAAGAGTGGAGTAATGCTTAAAATTTAGCTCTGATCACAGAAATAAAATACATTTTAGAATATAATCAAATAGAAAACAGTTATTTTAAATAGTAAAAATATTTTACTGTTTTTGCTGTACTTTGGATCAAATAAATGCAGGCTTGGTGAGCAGAAGAGACTTCCTTAAAAAAAAAAAAATCGTACCCTTCAAAAACTTGACTGGTAGTGTACGCCACATGTAGAAAATGTATAATGTTATTGCTTTAAATAACATACTAAGTGGCATTTATTGTAAATAAATACTTAAAGCAAATGGTTAAACATGGTGTAATTCATGACATTAATGTTATACTTAAAAATACTTTATGCAGCCTCTGTATCGTCCTTTGACAAGGTTTCTCTGGTAGTCTCATCCGAAAACAAATTGCGAGCATGTATGTCTCTTGAAGGCTTTGGTATTTAAGTATGAGTGAGGTCACCCACCATACTTGTCATTGTATCTGTGTCCATGGTGGCAGGCAGCTTTCATCAGCTCATCACTCTCGTCGCTGGAAGCTGAGTGTGTCTCGCGGGGGAGAGATGAGGCTGGACGCTCTGAACTCTGGACTCCTGGGTTGGATTACCATTGGCTTATGTTCGGTAATGGACGAGACCTCTCTCTTCTGAAGGCAAACTCCATTTAAACTAGTCTCAGAGTCCATGATGGATTTTATTCCGGAGGGAAAGGTCTCATGGGTAACATCAGGCTGTGTAACATCTCTGGGCACAAATATTGGTATCGGAAGAATGTTTCTGTAAGGTAAACGATATTCCTGCAGAGGCTCCCCTTCTCTTCCCATGTGAATCGTTTGGTTTGGGAATCGTCTGACTGTGAAATGAACCACCTGCTTGCTTTCGTAGCTCTCCTTTCTCATGGTGTCCTTCTCAACACGTGTCATCCTGTGAAGCAGGACTTGTAAAAGTTAGTAGAAGTAAATTACATATACTGTAGCACAGGTATATTTGTAGCAATAGCCAACAACACATTGTATGGGTCAAAATGATCGATTTTTCTTTTATGCCAAAAATCATTAGGATATTAAGTAAAGATCTTTTTTTTTTGCACCCTCAGATTCCAGATATTCAAATAGTTGTATCTCAGCCAAATATTGTCCTATCCTAACAAACCATACATCATTAAAAAGCTGTAAAATGATGTAAAATCTCAATTTCTAAAAATTGACCCTTATTTTGTGGTTTTGTGGTCCAGGGTCACATATATTTAAAAAAATTAATGTTTTTATTCAGTAAGGATGCGTAAAATTGATTAATAGTGGCAATACAGACATTTGTAATTTTTAATATTGATCTTTTGAACTTCCTATTTATCATATATATGTTTCTTGAGCATCTAATCAGAATATTAGAATGATTTCTGAAGGATCATATGACACTGAAGACTGGAGTAATGATGCTGAAAATTCAGCTTTGTCATCACAGAAAAAAAATCTCTTCAATTATATTATATGAAAATATTAAAATAGAAAACAGTTCACAAAATATTACTGTTATTACAGTAATTTTAAGAAATGCATTCTTGGTGCGCATAGACTTTTTTCAAAAACATAAAAGTCTAATGGAGTTCAGAATTAGTTTTTAGAGGTTTTAGTTTTATTATCTTAGTTTACACATTTTATTATAAAATATTTTATTACCTCTAAAAAAACAACAACTTCAAAGCACCATAAAAGTCCATACAACTTGTGCACTATATTCTAAATCTTCTGAAACCATTTGATAACATTGTGTGAGAAACAGACAGGAAATGAACCTTCACACCAGGGTTGATGGGATGCACAAGTTGAAAATACAGAATTCAAAATCTGCACCAGAGGGGAAAATAGTCAGTGAATAAATACATTCTAATGTATGATTTCAGAAAGCTACAAATACATAGCATGAGTGATAACGAGTATTTTCTTATGATTTTACAATATTTTATCCTGGAGCATGACAGCCATGATCACTATTAACTGCTATTGATTCTTCAGAGTTTGTGATAACAGCATACAGGCTTGGAATATTATCATTTTTATATTTTGCGGTAAAGTATTCCTTTAAAGGCACTTAATATCCACAAATACAACACATAGCAAACAGAAATGCATACTTGTACTCTGGTCTGGTCTCCATCAGTAGGTCTAACCAGGTGGCCTCATATGATTCTCTGGCAATCTCATCAGTCTCCTGAAAATCACTGTAGGAGTTCAGCAGATATGACCTGGGCTTCCTGCTCAGGCAATGCATCTCATCCACCGGGCTGTCAAAAAACAGAAGCCAAATTAAAAATGGATAAGACAGCTTTCAGTCAGATCTTCTGATAAAGGCTTCTGCTTCCCTCCTGAGTGTTCCTGTGTCTTATAAATAGGGTTTGTTGCTATTTTTACACCCTGCCATCAACCCCACAGGAGTCTGGTCAGATTGGTGTAGTTTGACGAGGTGGGAAAATGACTAATCCCACGACCATTTAACTGATATGCAAGACTAACAGCTTCACCAGGAGGTCAGCCGTGTCGAAGGACCAATCTGATCTCAGATTTCCTGTTGTATGTGCGTCAAAACATTATGGTTATTGCTGATAGCAGCAAAACTTGACGCTGACTGGTGCCATGGCCTAAAAATTTTAAAGGTAAATGCAATATACATTATATGTGTGGTGTATATAATGTACAGGTAGACGCAAACTAACCTTTAAAAGTACACAAATCATCCAAGATGTTATGAAAAGACAAAAATAGAAAAAGGTGACGATATCTCTGACACGCATCTCATGTTTAAGGATCCTTGTTGTCTCTCTCGGTTGTCAGCAGCTGTGCAAAAGCCGCACGGCATTGTTATCTCACACTGTGGCATTCAGAGCAGCTTGTCAAACTTAAACCAGTATGCCTGATTGATGTTCTGTAGCTGTGATGTATAGTATAGTCCTTCACTCAGCAGTGTGAACAATCCCTTCTCTAGTTTACTGATGAAAGAAGCCTCTCTTTAGATGTGGAGATCCCTGCGGGATGATTGGTAAATTTGGTCTCAAGGATCATCAACCCCCTCAAACAAGGGTTTAAGCAATTGTATGTAGTTTTGTGTATTTTTGCGACTTTGGAGCCCCCTACAGTAAAGGGAGTGAAATATCACTGTTTTAACTACAGTGGATTGTTTACATGTGGTCCTTTTGGCGGAATTTCATACCGGACCACCGAACGTCAACAAATACTTGCATATCCACCTTATTAGTTTTCCCGTTAGAGTGGACGAAATTTGTACATTTTATTAGTCTGGCTGCCGGTCTCATCCGCATCCAGCTATTTTTAGCTATACAAAGTAGCTCGTTGGCTGCTTGATATTGCAAACTGGTGAGTATTTCCATTTTGTTTTAATGTATTATCTTAATAATGAACACACTGGTTTATAGTTTATAGTTTTTTACCGTTTACTGCACATTATTATTCTTCTCGTTATTTCCATATAGTGGCTAATGTACCGGAAGTCTCGCCCATATAGGTTTACTTTAGCATTGGAGAATATACCTACCAGCATATGCTGTTTTTTTCACCAGGGTTACTGATAAAAACGAAAGCAGGTCTTATGACACCCATTAAGAAGTTGTCCATGTAATGTTTCACCTCAAAATCAAAAGAGATGCCAACAGATATTCTACATTTTTAGGGTTTAAAACGCGCAGGGCTGAACCCCTATTGTAATTGTTAGAATGGTCATGGATCAGCGATCTCCATGTTAAACTGATCGTGCAGACCAAACTGTAAGTCATGAACACTTCAAACTTGGAGGGATGGTAGTACTCACACCACATACATCGTCACAAAGGCTTACACCAATCGGCCTGACGGGGGCGCTACAGCAATCAAAAGTAGGAAATTGCTCATAACTCTTAAACCGTCAGTGTCTTATGTCGTTGGAGACCTTGGCTCATGGCGGACAAAACACAAGCCTCAGATTTTATCGTGAGCCTGGTGAAATTTTCAGGTATTTCGCATTTTTTGAAAAACCTACTTTTGCAAACTAGTCCTAGGTTTTTCGCCCGATCAGAACCATACCAGTGCAGAAAGATTCTCTGGAGAGTAAATATCATTTATTAACAAAAAAAAATTAACTTTCAACTCACTGTGGCAAAGGGACGGCAAAACATTTTTTCGCACATACACACGTGATATTCATATTATATAATTGAACTCCTCATTCCGGACAACTTTGCCTCTAGAACCACTGCTGTCAAACAAATCATTTGTTAAATGATTGAGAAGATGTAAAAAAACAAAAAACAAAACCTACCTTTGTGAACTAGTCCTAGGTTTTTCCCTCAATCTGGAAAAAAACCACTGCATTACAATTCCCTGGACTCTCTAGACCAGGGGTGCCCAACCCTGTTCCTCCTGCAGAGTTTAGTTGCAACCCTGATCAAACACACCTGTATTTATGTTTGTAATTATGAAGTGCTCCTTCAAATCCTAATTAGTTGGCTCAGGTGTGTTTGATCAGGGTTGGAGCTGAACTCTGGAGGAAGGTAGATCTCCAGGAACAGGGTTGAGCACCCCTGTCCTAGACCAATAAGTATCTTGAAATTAAAAAAGTTGAAATTTACCCTTTTGGAAGCTATAACATTTAGAAAAGTGGCCTGTCCAAATTCACCCAAAATCCTATAAAGCCTAAAGGAAAACTCAAAACTTCACAAAACCTGCTGAGTACATGTGACAGGTTTTTCTAAACAAGAATTTAAAGTTTCAAGGGGTCAGACCACAGCTGGCACTTTAACAGTCATAAACGTAAAAACTTTTTTTTTGATCATTGATTTAGGTGGTTACAGACTTGCTAAATTCTATGACTATTTCCATAGTTGCTTAAATACCTTAAAGAGCTTGAACCCTGGTAATCACTGCTTGAATCTATATTTATAATATTTATATTTGTTTTATTGTCATTGTTTATCTACAATCACTACAGTTCTTTTTCAGAGAGTAAAACTGAGGGTAATGAACACACACAGACTCACCAAAACATAATGAGAATGGGGTAAAATATGCCTAATTGTCATGGAATAATGTCATAAGGCTCAAATAAACAAACACATAGCTACATGTATTATGTGTGATTGTGCTGTATGTATTGTTATACTACAGTGTTTAGGTGCTTTAGCAGCTGACATACACAAGGCAGATGAGAGTTTCAATTAATTTAATGCCATTTATTTAATGACACGACTGGTATAATGAATAAATGATTAAAGCACCTGAAATCAGAGTTAGTAACTTCAAAGAGCATTGAGACCACATTTCAGCTGGTTTGTCCCTGAGCTTGACAGAGACATTAGGCATTACATGCAGGTTTAAAGGACTGCAATGATGCCAACATCCTTTTAAAGCCTGGAGGAATGTTGACTGAGAAATGCCAGCCATGCACTGAACGCAAGGTGCAGCATCAGGTTACTGTGGCCTGAGCCAAGCCGAATCACTCGCCTGGACGCTTGCAACAGCAACAGCCAGTTTCCCCTGTAATGAGAGCCTTATACGCACAGCATGATGGATGAGAAATGCCCCTCAAACAGAAAGACACTCAGATCATAGACTTATATTGAGCAATATGAACACTGCACCGAGTATACAAATGTTGTCTCTCATAAAGGCTCATGAAGAAAAGACCAGCTTGTCTCATAATGGTTTATAATTTTGCAAGCCCCCTTTTTTGATTTAACTTAATAGTCTATTACACTGGGTGAGTACTGGAGAGTAAATTGGCTGTAATAGAATGTTATGAATATATAAATGTCAAGCCCATGATCTACATTGGAGCAATGGAAATACATGATGTCACCAGCTGATGTCATATGACAGCATGTTTCTTGTTATTACTCGTCATAACTGCCTCAGGGAAACCATACGAGGAGGAAACGCCTCAAAACAGCTCCAGTATCATTCTTTAATATGTTGAGGTTGTAATATTTAGGTAACGTGATACCAGAACAGTTTGTCCCCTGCGTAGTCATTTTATTTTGGCACTAGAGGGTACTGTTGTACACATTTGTTTACTATGAACCTAAAATGGCTCTATAATATTGAACATTTTTTAGCTTCCTCATCTCCTGATACTGAACATAAACACTGCGTAATGCATTTAACATGTTAATATCATTAAAATTGAAGGTTTTAGAAAGGGACAGTGAAAAAAACATTATTACATCCTTGTTATGTTTCAAATTTAGTTTGAAAATTCAGATTTGAGAGTAAAGCAAGATGAGAGAAATAAAAAAACATATATATAGTATAATTTATAACAATATTTAATTAATAAATAATTATACTATATATTGTTTATATACTACATATTAATCATTAATACTTTTACTGGTGCTTCAGATTATTAAATATCATAATAATATCTCTATATAATTTGCAGTGGTAAACAAAGTATATACACTACCAGACAAAAGTTTTTGAACAGTAAGATTTTTTAATATTTTTTAAAGAAGTCTCTTCTGCTCACCAGGCCTGCATTTATTTGATCCAAAATACTGCAAAAGCAGTAATATTGTGAAATATTTTTATAATTTTATACAGCTGTTTTTTATTTGAATATATTTTAAAATATAATTTATTCCTGTGATCAAACTAAATTTTCAGCATCATTACTCCAATATTCAGTGTCACATGATCCTTCAGAAATCATTCTAATATGCTGATTTGCTGTTCAAGAAACACTTTTATTACTACTATTATTATTATTATTATCAATATTTAAAACAGTTGAGCACATTTTTTTTCAGGATTCTTTGATGAATAGAAAAATGTAAAGTTCAACATTTATCTGAAATAAAAAGCTTTTGTAACATACACAAAGCATTCAAAAGCTTGGAGAAAAAAAAACTATGTTATTGTCTTTTGGGGGGGGGGTATAGAAATTAATACTTTAATATGAATATTTAATATTTAGCAAGGATGCTTTAAATTGATCAAAAGTGATGATAAAGACATTTATAAAAAGCTTTTAATTTTAGATAAATGCTGTTCTTCTGAACTTTTTATTCATCAAAGAAACCTACAAAAATTCTACTTAGCTATTTTCAACATAATAATAATAATAATAACAATGATTTCTTAAGGATCATGTGACTACGCTAAAAATTTAGCTTTGAAATCACAGGTATAAATTACATTTTAAAATATATTCAAACAGAAAACAGGTACTTTGGATCAAATAAATGTAGGCTTGGTGAGCAGAAGAGACTTCTTTTAAAAACATTAAAAATCTTACTGTTCAAAAACTGTTTAAATACAATACGTACTTACTTATTTTTTAAACTTTTAACTTTCAAGCGCAATTTGACAATATTCCAAGACTGAGATTGAAAGAGTTAACGTTAAACGTCAGTGGGAGGAGAAAACAGGAAATGGCCAAACCCTTTAACACAGTCCGATAACTTCACCCAAATACACACGCACCCTTGTGCAACATGACGGGTGTTACTCACAGCACCTCTTCATGACCGAGGCGAATGGGCGGGGATGTAAACCAGACTGTCTGTCCATCATTCAAGAATCTTTAGCATCTTCATTATCAGATGCGCATGTGATAATCACTGCGGTGGAGCCGCGGCACAGACTCCAGACACTAATGCAGTGAAAGGTGAGCTGAGTATATTACTGCGTCTCAAAACCTACTGTACCCCACCTACTGTAGAGAGTCAACTATTTTAAGTCGTCATAATCGCGTTCCGATTTTGGGGTACCCATTACACTCAAAAATGCGGTCTAGGTAAACAACACAGGCTTTCTGAGGCACTATACGTGGACTGTATTTGACCTGGCTTGTCATGTGGAAGCTGCAGTGTGTTTGCGTAAAAATGAAGAATGTTAAATGTGTATTTTATGCCTGACAGTAATCATACTAGAGTTACAATAACAATAACATTTATTGGCAGTAGTTGTTTGTTTTTAACGCGGCAGAACAACGGACCATGGACTTGAATACTACTGTTGTGGATACTGCGTAGTATATGCTGCCTATTGCTTTTTACGGTAAAGTGAAAGTAGTTTGCTACAGCGTCACATGTTTACATCGAGGAAATGGAGGTATTGTAATTAAGTTTGTGAAAAAAATCCTAACTTTTGTCAATCTATACTACCAGTCAAAAGTTTTTTAACAGAAAGATTTTTAATGTTTTTTTGAAAGTCTTTTCTGCTCACCAAGCCTCTATTTATTTGATCCGAAGTACAGCAAAAACAGTACACTTTTGACATATATTTACTGTTTAAAATAACTCTTTTCTATTTGAATATATTTTAAAATATAATTTATTCCTGTGATTTCAAAGTTGAATTTTTAGCTTCATTACTCCAGTAACATTATCCTTCAGAAATCATAATATTCTGATTTGCTGCTCAAAAACGATTATTATTATTATTATTATTATTATGTTGAAAACAGCTGAATAGAACTTTTTCATTTTTTCATGTTTCTTTAAAAAGTATTTATCTGAAATAGAAATCTTTTGTAACATTATAAATGTCGTTATCATCACTTTTGATCAGTTTAAAGCATCCTTGCTAAATAAAAGCATTAATTTCTTTCCTAAAACATTATACAGACTGCAAGCTTATGAAAGGTTGAGTGTATAATGTTACAAAAGCTTTATATTTCAAATAAATGCTTATTTTTGGATCTTTCTATTCATCCAAGAATCCTGAAAAAATTGAAAAAACTGTTTTAAATAATGATAATAATAGAACAGCAAATATTTCACGATATTACTGCTTTTGCTGTATTTTGGATCAAATACAGGCTTGGTGAGCAGAAGAGAATTCTTTAAAAACGACATTAAAACTTTTGACAGTTAGTGTAATTAAGATATTACTAAAATTTTGCAGATTCTGGTTTGTCTCCTCATATCAAATGCAAATATGCCTGCTTCCCTACTAAATAGTT
>JAHKKF010527516.1:13442-30155 GCA_019740295.1 Labeo calbasu | reverse complement strand
TTTTCTTCCAACAAGATTCTGAAGTGAGCATCTAATGGACTCTTAAAGTAACTACCCCATGAGGCCATGGGAGTGGAGTCGTGAATTTACATTTACATTTACATTTATGCATTTGGCAGACGCTTCTATCCAAAGCGACTTTCAAAAGGGAAGCAAAAGCCATTCGTCAAGGAGAAAACAATACTTGTAATAGACAGTGCCAGGTTAGGAAGCAAAATTAGGAAGCAAGCTAGTGAAGATTCCAGCGCAACCAATGATGTAGGTCACATGTAGTATGTCTAAATTGCATTATTACGACACACATGCAAACTATGTAGAAAATACTTCTTTAAAGGTTGCAAAGTAAGTTCCTCATTAAATGTAGTACCTACAGTCTGTGATGCAGATGTAGTATTTGTCAGTGCATTCTAGTTGTATACTGCACATATGTGCAAATTTTATGGATTTAGAAAATGTGAAAATCTAGTATAATATTATGACACTGCTTACAGACGTGCATTATCTGGTCTAGATAAAAGGTTAAATCAGATGTCCTGTTAAATTTGTATTACTTTGACCAAAAAGACAAACATCAGCAATAAGCACTAAATGGTTATTTACTAAAATGACAAGAGCTGAATTACTTTCGGTTCCTCGTTTGGCAAGATTTTACTTCATCATGATATTAATCATTGTTGGGAACAGCCATGTGATCCACTTCCCTGTGCTCAAAACCAAAGTATATGTAAATAATCTTCACTGCTGTGAAATGCCAGCGAGCTTACCTAGATTTGCTGAGTGACCCACTTTATGAGGTGTGACCAAGTGTGTTTTTGGGCTGATCAATAGTGATTCAGGACGTTAATCATATTCCTGCCAGACATTGATTCAGCACATTTGCTAATACCGTTTGTTCCTTTGATCTGGGATGTGGTGTTTGAAAAAGAAAAAGTCCTGTTTTTGCTTTTTGCAGTTATTGATACAAACACAGACACACCAAAAAAAAAACAAAACAAAAAAAACTATATATATATATATATATATATATATATAGTAGTCAACATTTGAAGTGGATCAAAACCTTTCATCAAAGTTGTCCTAAAACCAAAAAACAATACATGTTCTTGTCTTACGACAACTATGATGAACTTTTGAATTAAATTTTTAAAAAATCATTTTTTTTATTATGTTATGTTAGCTGTATTTGTAAAATTTCAAAAAAATCATTTTATTATTTTATCATGTTTTTATTGATTTATTGTATTCTTTGGTTATATACACATACTTAGTCTGATTCATCACATTTCCTAATACCATTTCTTTCCAAATCTTTATTTTTGCTCAGTCACGAGGGGTGAAATTCCAAAAATAGTGCAAACCCTCTGACAAAAGGACAGTGACATGGCAGGAAAGAAAAAATTGCAAGTGTCAGTGGACGTCGCACGTGTCTCGCCAATCAATACTGACTGGGGAGACAGTGGACATTTAGGGCAGTGATTTTACCACATTGATTGTGACATAAATGTAAAGAGCACAAATGTGCCATGGGTAAAAATGTCGCCGTTCTATCCACCTCACGTTTTTATCCCGTTCTCTATTTTTCTGACCTGTCGAGGCAGGCGGGGCCCTCTAATCTAGCTTTATCCTGGATTATGTTATTATGACTTCTTCCCGTTTGGGATTCGGTCGCCATGCGGGACGGGAATGTTGAATGGACGACTTTAAAAAGCAGCGAGTTCATTCAGGGTGGAATCTACAGCTCTCGCTCCTCCGGATCGACTCGTTTGGTGTCCCATTAATAGGCTGGCTGAGCTGGTTTTGCGTTGGTGTACACAACACAAAGTCAGCTAATAACAGCTTCCGACTAACAGTGAGTTCTTAAATGCCTCTGCGTGTGATTCCACTGAAAACTGACCTCAGATGTATGATATTACAATTATGCTGAAGGGCTTTCTTTCCATTATTACTCAACTGCAGTGCATAATCTGCGTTTTGAAACCTTTCTGACGTTAGAACTCAGAGAACATTGCAATCTTTCCGCCTCAGCTTGTTTCTTCCTCTCTCTAGAAGCATGGAGGACGTCACTCCAACATTTCTGAACTTTAAGGGCTAAACTACAACAGGAGGGAGGCATGGAGGCCGAAAAAGCCATGATCCACTGCAAACTCTGCCTGACCGACTGTCCTGAGCTGGAGACCAGCACACTGCAGTCTTGTAACTGTGTGTTCTGTGTGCAGGTAAGAGCATTGCTGAATAAATCTATCTTCATCTTTAAAACTGAAGTGTGTGCTATTACATATGTAAGTACTAGTGTTCACAAACATCTTGCAATAAGCTGGTGTTTATCTTTAGCTGTGGTCTGGGTTTTTAGCACAAGGTTGAAGTGAAAGGAAGAAATACTGTAAACAATACACAATAGTGTTCAGTCTCGCCGAGCGGGGGATATTTTCTTTCACATGCCGTTTAAGATTAGCCAAATCTAGCCTGTTTCTCTGAAACAAATCTTGTGAGTCAGACTTACAAATCATTTGAATGAATTTTTGTGTTTTTTAAGCTGAAGTATGGCATTTTTTCAAGTTAAAACATTTTCTCCTATTGTACTCCAACTTTCATTCAACAATTGCTTCCCCTGAGAAACATAAATACTGTTAATACTCTATCAAATTAATGTTTCATTCTGAACATTGATCACCCTGGCTAGGGATATTTTGCATTACTTAACCTTTAAGTTAATTGAAATAAAATAAAAAAGCTATTTTTCATTTTTATTTAACTTGAAGTTCTGACATAACTAAAACCAAAGCTGAAATAATTAATAACAACTATATAGACATTTTTTTAAAAAGGCACAAAAAATAATAAGAATGGCAACAACAAAATTACTAAAACTGTAATTAAAAATTAAAATGAAAATGGAAAATATAAAATATTAACAAAAACTATAATAGTATCTTGTAATAACACACACCTAAAAATCATCCCAGCATATTAAAATTGCTAAAATTGTGATTGTGGAACAAGACTATCGGTTTGTTAGTGTTTTGAAAAAAAAATCACTGTGTGTATATGTATATATTAATTCAACAGTTGCTTCCCCTGGAAAGCATAAATATTGCTAATAGTATACAAAATGCATTACTTAAAATAAAAGTTAACTAAACTAAAATAAAATGAAACTGTATAGAACTGAAATGAAATAAAACCAAAACTATATATAGAAAATAAATAAAAATGGCAAATCTAAAAATGTACTGAAAATTAAAAAGAAAATGGAAAATATTAAATATTAACAAAAACTATAATAGTATTACATGATAACACACACACACACAAACTCATCCAGGCACATTAAAATTGCTAAAATGTTGTAATTGTGAAATAAGACTATCTGTTTGTCTAACCAATGGAAAACGGAGGGAGTGTTGGGGAAAAAAAACCTCTGTGTGTGTATAAATGTATATATTAATTCAACAGTTGCTGAAAAGCATAAATATTGCTAATAATCTATCAGAATAGTGTTCTGAACATTAATCATCCTGACTAGGGATATTAGTTCATGAAAACAAAAAGCAACAAAAATTGCATTACTTGAAAGTTAACTGAAAACAACTCTTTTTTGTTATGGTAACATTTTACAATAAGGTTCCATTAGTTAATGTGTCATCTAACATGACAATACATTGACAAACAATGAACAATACATTTGTTACAGTATTCATTAATCATTCATTAATCTTTGTTAATGTTAATTAATAAAAAGACAGTTCATTGTTCGTGTTAATTCACAGAGCATTAACAATGTTATTACACAGCTCCGCGGAATACTCAATTCTGATTGGTCAATCACCACATTCCAAGGTATGTTATTCCCAGATAACAACTCGTAATAAAGCAATAAGCCCCAAGAAGCTGTGGTTTACAGTGAATTTATAACAGCTAAGGGGTGTTATTAGGCACGACGTGAAGCTGTTATAAATGTACTGTAAACCACAGCTTCATGGGTCTTATTGCTTTTATAAAACCGTTATTCCATCTACGTAGTACGGTTTCACAAAAAAAAACACAGCAAATAAAATGTAATGATATTAATAAAAACATTACTTTTCCACCAGACAATGTAGTTCTTCAGAAACGGTTGTGGTTGCAAGAAAGTGGTTGCCGAGCAACACACAGATGTAAACAAAGGTGTACGTTTGTAGAGTAATTTACAATAGCTTAGAACGCGGCTCAGCCAATCAGAATCAAGGACTGGAACTTATCGTTTTCGCGTTGGGGTGCTGATGAGCCTCTCAGGCTTTATTCTGAGTTTACAACTGGCTGGATATACATTATCCCTTACTTAACAAGCACAATTTTTTATTTTAATAATGCCTTAGATGATGTTGCAAATGTAACCTTACCTAAGTTTAATAAATGCTGTAGAAGTATTGTTCATTCTTAGTTCATGTTAACTAAGGTAGTTAAACCTAATTGTACCATATGTATATACAGTGTTGGGGAAAGTTACTTTTAAAAGTAATGCATTACAATATTGAGTTACTCCCTGAAAAAGTAACTAATTACATTACTTAGTTGCTTTTTATGGAAAGTAATGCGTTAGTTTTTAAATCTGGGCAGAGCTTGCTTATTTGTTTTTAATATAAAAAGTTCTATTTTTGGCAGATGTAAAAGCCTTTTCACACCAAAAGCCTCAGGCTTTGAGAAAAGTAAATTCACGTCTGTACAGTAGACCGCAGAAAGAATAAAATGTCAACTCATCATTATTTAACATATTTAATTATTGCAGGTTTGCATCATATTCTAAGTTGAATTTCACTGTTTTTATTCACTTTGAGGAATACTGAATCTTTTTTTTGTGAGTGAGATGAATTAATGCATGTTCACATTTATTCTAGAACTAACATCTTACTCCCAACATGGGGACAGGGGAGCTTTTAATCAATAATTGTGGGGGGAAAGTAACTGGCTTTACTTGTTTGACAAAAGTAACTCTTTACTTAGAAAGCATTACTTTACTTAGAAAAAGTAATAATATTACGTAACTTGCGTTCCTTGTATATGTATATGTTATATGTTTGTATATGTTACCCCTAACACTGTTTGGGAAAATCTATAGAAATCACAGCTCTGTTGTGTTTGCAGTGTTTAAGGCAGTATGTCCAGCTGGCTATTCGGGGCGGCGCAGGCAGTGCCATCACCTGCCCTGATCCGGCCTGCAAGAACACAGGAACTCTGCTGGACTCTGAGGTACTTCTGTTTGTCTCGCTCTCTGTTCTTCTTTCTCAGTCAACAACAGTTTCCAGTTCCGCAGATCACGTAACAATTATTGACTCTGCAAACACTGTTGTTTACACTGATAATACAGAAATTCTGTCTACTACCAAACATCTATTTTAATTAAACTTTAAACTTACGATTTGCCTTCCGAAACAACAACAGCAACAAAAAGTTACACTGAAAAGTTAAATGGTTTGGGGTCAAGACTGTTTAAAACTGTCTCTTACAGTATGTTCACCTAGGCAGCATTTATTTGATTAGAAATAAAGTTACAACAGTAATATTGTGAAATATGATTACAATTTAAAATGATATTTTTTACATTTTTATTTTATGTAAAAATGTAATTTATTTCTGTGATGCAAAGCTGAATTTTCAGCATAATTACTTCAGTCTTCAGTGTCACATGAGCCTTCAAAAATCATTCTAATATGCTGATTTGGTCAAGAGACATTTGTTATTATCTGATGCATTTTTCAAGATTCTTCGATGAATAGAAAGTTCAAAAGAACAGCATTTATTTGAAACATCTTACACTTTTTGATCAATTTAATTCATCCTTGCTAAATTAAAAGTATTTGTTTCTTTTAAAAAGACCCCAAACTTTTGAACAGTAGTGTAAATTAACAAAACAACCACTCAGCACACCCTAGCAACAAAATTAGCCTTAACCTTAGCAACTGCAAAACAATACCATGGCAAATTAAAATAGATCAAATGTGAACACAAAGAGCTTTGATGAAATTTGTCTGGACTTGTTTAGCCTAAATGTTCATTTTGCTTTTGGTTGCCACAACATTAATCTCAACAATGGCTTTATTTATCATGAATGTTTTTCCATCACTGCCAAATGTTTCCACAAGTCCTCAATTTTCCCCTCATGATTTTAACCAACGTGCTTTGTTTATTAATGCATCATAAATCAAAGTACAGTGATTCAACGGTGATATAAATATTACCTGGCGTCATGACTGTGGTCTCTGGAAAACTTTGTTCTGACACTCAAATGCTTCATATAAATGCTAAGTCATATACATGCCACTTTTTTTGACCTCTTTTGCATTATTTAAGTCTTTTTCTTGTCATATAAGGCATTTTCTACTTAAATCAATATCTAATTTATTAATTTGCTATCATGTTTGTATGTCAGGGTTTATTTCACAATATTGACCAGGTGACTCTAAAGGACCACAAAACCAGTCATAAGGGTGATTTTTTTGAAATTGAGATTTATACAATATCTGAAAGCTGAATAAATAAGCTTACCATTGATGTATGGTTTGTTAGGGTAGGGCAATATTTGATCAAGATACAACTATTTGAAAATCTGGAATCTGAGGGTGCAAAAAAAAACTAAATATTAAGAAAAAGTTCTTAGCAATGCATATTACTAATCAAAAATTCAATTTTGATATATTTACGGTATGAAATTTACAAAATATCTTCATGGAACATGATCTTTACTTAATATCTTAATGATTTTTGGCATAAAAGAAAAATTGATAATTTTGACCCGTACAATGTATTGTTGGCTATTGCTACAAATATACCCGTGCTACTTAAGACTGGTTTTGTGGTCCAGGGTCAGATATTATCTCCTACAAATGACCTGATTTGTAAATCTAATGTGCTATTAGTGTGCAGTTCTGTAGCTCAAACATGACACGTTCCAACATGACCTGAATATAAATTCTTTCTTTGTACAGCTCACATTGTTTGCCTCCAGCGATCAAGTCGAGCTCTATCAGCGGCTCCGATTTGAAAGAGGTACGTGCTTGTCTATGTACATGTATGCATGTATTAATGTGCTGCTTTCCATAATCACTCTTGAAGGATAGTGTTACTGTAAACATCCCTGAAAATCCTAAAGGGAGCGTGAAAGGCAGGAACAAACAGTTCTAGACAAGTGTTTGTGAAAGGCATACTTTTAGGCGTACTAGTCTTCTTATGTCAGTCAGTGGTTATTGATTTTAGTTATATTGTGTTGTTTCTATCTCTAGTTTAAAATATAGCAATAGAAAACTACATAAAAAAGTTTGTCAAGACAAACTTTAAGTTGGCTTAAGAAAGCCTGAGCAGAAAGTTTAAAAAGTTTAAAAGGTTTAAAAAGTTTAAAGAGTTTAAGAAGTTTTTAAAAAGTGTTAAGTTTGATGGTTTTCAGTCTGAAATAGTTTGAAGTTTAAAGTAATTTTAAAAGGTTAAAGTTTGAATGTTTTGAAGGTAATACAGTCTCAGATAGATAGATAATGATTAGCAAGTTACTAGCATGTTTTTAACATGATTAGCAAGTTGCTAGCATGTTTTTAGCAAGATTAACAAGTTGGTAGCATGTTTCTAGCATCATTAGGAAGTTGTTAGCATGTTGCTAACATGTTTCTAGCATGATTAACAAGTTGTTAGCATGTTGCTAGCATGTTTTTAACATGATTAACAAGTTAGCATGTTTCTAGCATGATTCTAGCATTATTAGTAAATTGTTAGCATGTTTCTAGCATGATTAGCAAATTGGTAGCATGTTTCTAGCATCATTAAGAAGTTGTTAGCATGTTGCTAACATGTTTCTAGCATGATTAACAAGTTGTTAGCATGTTGCTAGCATGTTTTTAACATGATTAGCAAGTTAGCATGTTTCTAGCATGATTCTAGCATTATTAGTAAATTGTTAGCATGTTTCTAGCATGGTTAGCAAGTTGTTATCATGTTGCTATTATGTTTATAGCATGATTAGGAAGTTGCTAGCATGTTTCTAGCATGATTAGCAAGTTGTCAGCATGTTTCTAACATGATTAGCATGTTGCTAGTATGTTTCTAGCATGATTAGCAATTACTAACATGTTTCCAACATGATTCTAACATAGTTATCAAGTTGTTAGCATGTTGTAGCATAATTAGCATGTTGTTAGCATGATATTAGCATGATTAGCCAGTTACTAGCATGATTAGCCAGTTACTAGCTTGTTGCTAGTATGTTTCTAGCATGATTAGCAAGTTGCTAACATGTTTTAGCATAATTAGCATGTTGTTAGCATGCTATTAGCATTATTAACCAGTTACTAGCATGATTAGCAAGTTACTACCATGTTACTAGTCTGTTTCTAACATGATTAGCAAGTTGTTAACATGTTGCTAGCATATTTCTAACATGGTTAGCATGTTGCTAGTATGTTACTAGCATAGTTAACAAGTTGCTAACATGTTTTTAGCATAATTAGCATGTTGTTAGCATGATATTAGCATGATTAGCCAGTTACTAGCGTGTCACTTGCATGATTAGCAAGTTACTAGCATGTTGCTAGTCTGTTTCTTACATGATTAACATGTTGTTAGCATGTTTTTAGCATGATTAGCCAGTTACTAACATGTTACTACCATGATTAGCATGCTACTAGCATGACTCTAGTTACTAGGCTTGGCTAGTGATAGATAGATAGATATATAGATAGATAGATAGATAGAAAAAAAAAGAACAACTTAGTAACTTTGTTTTGGTAAGGCTTCCGCTGCAAGCTTGTGAAAAAACGAGCCGCTCAGATTTCACTTCCTCCATGATGTAGAAAGGGAATGTTTTTATAATATTACCGCCCCTTAAAGAGACAGTTCACCCAAAAATGAAAATGTGATGTTTATCTGCTTACCCCCAGGGCATCCAAGATGGTGGGGACGGGGAGCAGCAGCTCATTTGCATTTAAAGAAACATGCACGAATAAACAGCATGTTTCTGCTTATTATATAATTATATAATTTTCAAAATTATATAATAAATGATCTGTGGGGTATTTTGAGCTGAAACTTCATAGACACATTCTGGGGACACCTGCAGCTTATATTACATATGTAAAAATGAGCGTTATAAGTCTTATTTAAACATGACTTGATAGCTTCCCATGTCTGCAAATGCAAACTTTTTCATGAGCTTATGGTCAATCATTGTGTACAGCATATTAGAATTAGAAAAGTTATGACTACAGCTGAAGTATGAGTGTGCTGCTTCTTCTCTAAATCAGCTCATGTTGCTGGTTTGCGTCTGCCAGGGTCCAGCTCAACGTTTATAGAAGAACCGTAAACAATGAGCTTATTCAGACAGCAGAAGCTGTGGGATTTTCTTCTTCCATTGCCTCTGTCTGCATCTGAACTGCTTCCAACATGTTAGGAATCGTCTAGACTGTCTGTGGTGTCAGAGTAAACTGTGACTTTAGTATTCGCAGAAGACGGCAGGAACGTCTCGGAATTGCGATTGCTGACAGTAAACCTCAATAAAAAACCATCAATGAGGAAGTGAATTTTGCAAGCAAGTGAATTGGCTTTGCCACATCTCTTTTTTATTTATTGCTTAGAATGTTTTTCCTCAATCTTTTCTTTGCTCTCTTTCAGGAGTTCAGTTAGACCCCAGTAAGGCTTGGTGTCCCATGCTGGACTGCCAGGCCGTGTGCAGTGTGACGCCCGGAACCGAAGGGAAACCGGTTCCTGTGCCCTGCCCCGAGTGCCATGCCGTCTTCTGCTGCGGCTGCAGGATCCCCTGGATAGATGGACATTCCTGCTCCCAGCAGCAGCCACTGATGGAACCATCAGCAGACAGGTCAGTTTGACCGATTTACCACTGAACGAACAAGTGTTTATTATTTAATTTCATAACACGCCCATTCAAATGTACTCTGTGTCATCTGTGCAGTGCACTGAGCAGTGCTGATACTGATGCAGCCATTAAACAGTGTCCAATGTGTGGCGTCTACATAGAGCGCAATCAGGGCTGTGCACAGATGCTCTGCAAGAGCTGCAAACACACGTTCTGCTGGTACTGCCTACAGAATCTGGACGTAAGTTTTACTATGGACTTTTTTACTATGAATTATCAATCACAGTAACACATTGATGTATATTTTTGGTCATAGTATCATGGTTCAATTATGGCATTAGATGCAGTACACACTGCACGTGCTACGGGCACACTGTGTTTTTTGGGCATGACAATGTATGTGTATAATAAGAAGAAAAAGAAGAATAAGAGTAAGAATAAGAATTGTTTTTATTATTACAATTATTAAAATTAGAACACATTTAATATAATTTAAAATAAAAAAACTGATACAATTAAAAGTATCTATTATATTAATAATAATAATAACAGATACATATTTCATTAAAAATATTACAAATTCTATTAATAATATAATAATAATAAAATAAAATTATTTTTATATTAATTCAATAATATAATGATAATTTTCCATTTTAATAATAATAACAACAATTTTCATTTGTAATAATCAATTATTTATCACTATTACAATCATTTATAATTTACAACCCAGTTATAAATTAATAAAATATTTATAAATATCTATTGATAATAATAATAATAATAATAATAATTATTATTATTATTACAGTTATTTAAAATGTAAAAATTGAATATTATAAAAAATGAAAATTAATCCAATTAAAAGTNTAACAACAATTTTCATTTGTAATAATCAATTATTTATCACTATTACAATCATTTATAATTTACAACCCAGTTATAAATTAATAAAATATTTATAAATACCTATTGATAATAATAATAATAATAATAATTATTATTATTATTACAGTTATTTAAAATGTAAAAATTGAATATTATAAAAAATGAAAATTAATCCAATTAAAAGTATCTATTATGTCAATAGACACATTTCATTTAATATTTTATTAATATTCTAATAATAATAAAATTCTATTATTTTTAAAAGTATCTATTAAATGAATAAAAGACACATATTTCATTCAATATTTTATTACATTTCTAATAATAATAATAAAAAAAATAATAAAATTCAATTATTTTTCAAATAATTCAATTTAATATAATATTAATTATAATATCAAGGCCTCGTGGACGTTTCCCGAACCCCACCCTACCTCTATCCCGCCCACTCACTTCCTGTCATACCTCTACTGTCCTGTCAAAGAAAAATGAAAAAAAAAAAAATAATACAAAATAATAATAATAGTTACAATAATAATACATATATACATATATAATAATGTAATAATCAGGTATGTATTTATTATTATTATTATTATTACAATCATTTAAAATGAAAACTTTTATTATTATAATTGAAAATTAAAATTAATAAAATATTCCTAAATATAATAATAATAATAATATATGAACATATTTAATTAAACATTATATTACACTTCAATAATAATAATAATGTATAAAAATATTAATTCAATTTTAATAAAATATTATTTTTCAATTTTAATAATACTAATAACAATAACATATTATTATTATTATTATTATTTGGTTATTATACACACATTTACTATATCTTTCTTTGTTGTGCCATTTGTAATTTGTAAGCTATGTGTCATTTGTCTTTTGGATAAAAGTGTCTGCTAAATGAATAAATGTAAACGTCCCTATGGTTACAGGGCGATATATTCCTGAGACATTACGATAAAGGACCATGCCGAAACAAGCTGGGACACTCCAGAGCTTCCGTCATGTGGAACAGGACACAGGTTAGCTGGAAGGCCAATTTGCATTGGTGTTTTTCCATTATGTCAGGCATTTACCAGTTTCAAAAGTTTTACAGAGCACTTTTAGAAAGCACCCATTTAAATTTATAAATTTTGCTGCTTAATATCATGACGTTAGATGAAAACTACTCACATGCAGTAAGATCCTGCTTAAGTTTCTGCTCAGACTTCTCATCTTTTGTGTTGCTGTGATGTTTTCAGGTGGTCGGTATACTGGTGGGCGTCAGCATCATCGTGCTAGTGACGTCACCACTGCTGCTGCTGGCCTCTCCCTGCATCCTGTGCTGCGTGTGCAAACCCTGCCAGGCAAAGAAGACCAAGAAAAAGAAGAAGAAAGACAAAAAGTCATCAGATTCCACCGCATAAGTGAACTCTTAATAATCAACATGTGTAGCATCCTCCACGTGCCAATCCTAAGTCTCGCTAACCAGGTGCACAAGTGCCTCATTCTCAGTGCCTGGTCATTTCGGTGGATTTATTTTGCCTTCAGGTGCATTATGGGAAAAAGAAGCATGTTGTTTTTTGAGTGAACAACATCTGAATGGCCCTTTCTCCACTAAGCCAAAACATTTGTTCATGTTTGCTATAGAGGTTACATTATAAATATATTCATAAACTGCAGCAATGGATTAAATTCTTTTCGTTTCCATGTAGCGCTCCAGACCAAAGTCCCTGCTGTTTTTTTTCTTGTGTACTATAATATGTAAATACTGTATTTATGAGTCTGGGTACTGTCCTGTGTTCTTTTTACATTTGTTGATTTTTCTGCATCAGATATTTTATAACTTCATTATAATAAACTAAACACCTGAGCAGTGAAAGTGACTAGTTTCCATTTGTAACATTTTTGTAACATTAACATATACATTTCAATTATATACACACATGGTCATATTTAACAATAGAGGATGTTTGTCCTCTCCTAGGCCCGGTTTTACAGACAGGGCTTAGGCTAAACCAGGATTAGGACATTTAACTAATTTTTATAAACTTGCTTAGAAAAAAACATTACTGGTGTGCATCTTGAGACATAACAATGAAACATATTTTAAGATCAGTCAGTGCAAATTTCTTTCAGTTGAAACAGCTTAGATTTACATTTTAGTCTAGGACTAGGCTTAAGCCTCATCTGTGAAACTGAGGGAATGACAGTTATTTCAGTACAGGTATATTATACTCTAGTGAAACGAAACGAAAAAGAAAGTATTTCTCACAGAAAACAATTGTTGTATTGTACTATATTTCTGGGGAAATTTACAAAAGAGTTCCTGCTTAATAGTGAGTCATAGTGAATACGCCTGGTTCATATGTTTTAACATTTTTTAAATATTTAAGTGTAAAACGCCTTCATTGTCATTTAAAAACACACACCTTATTCTTCAACGCGGAAGTAAGCTTATGGGCAAGACTTCTGGTTCATTAGCCGCTATAGAGAAATAACAATGAATGTGCAGTAAAGGGTGAAACTGATTTCACTACAAACCAGTGTGTTCATAATTTAGACAATACATGCTACAAAATGCTATTGTAAGACACACCAATATGCAATATCAAGCAGCACAACGAGCTGTTTTGTACAGCTAAAAATGGCTGGACACAGATGAGACCGGAAGCCAGACTCATAAAAGTTGTAAATGGCCGCGCCCGCTCTTACGGGAAAAATAAGATAATGTTTTATATTTGAGGTCTTAACGCTTCAAAAGCTTCTTGAAACAGAAAAAGGTATATATTACTGAAAAAGCAGCCTTTCACTTGATTTTGACTTAATGGCTTATTTGTTCATGTGGGCTTTCATTTCATTAAGTGCCCATTATAGATATTTTGAAGCTTTAATTTTACATTTTCATTATGACGAAAGGAAAATGGGCAAATGTTAATGTCATGGTAAGATTCAAGAGTCAAACAGAGCCTAACGTTACCTGTCCTAAGAAAAAAGCCTACCACGGTAATTTTTGGACAATTTCCGTAGTAGAATGTTGAATATAATTGCGTTTCTTCGTGTGGGTCTTTAATCTTGCCTGTAATTTTGTTCTGAGTTAGGTTAAAATTGGAATTACCATTAATTTTGAACAAAGTCAACAGTTCGGTAGTCTGAAATGATGCCATTATTGGGTAAAAACCAAAAAGAGAGGGAGAGAGACACCGTGTGGTTACAGGTTGAACTGCAGACATTGATTTGTTTCTCATTTACAAAACGAATTATTCAAAGTATGTGAGTTAGAGAAACACGAGTTTAAAAGAATGCTGGGTTTTTATTTTTATTTTTTTGAAAAATCCACAGGGTTTAATTAAATAAATGTATGATTAAAATAATAAATGCAATAAAATAAATGAATACAAAATAAATGCAATTTTCATGTTTTAATAAAAAAGTAACAGTAATACTTTTTGTAAGAAATTAAGTCACTTCTAATAAAGCTACATGCATTATCAGAGCATATTAAAAACAAAGTTAAATGCTAAAAAGGTCAAATAATTTTCTTAGCTCTTTTTAATGTTGTAAAATTTTTCTTTTTTCTGTCTAAAAAGCAGAAATCCATTACTTCAAATGCATCAAGCACAAGCTCCTCTAATGTAAAGTGTAAAACTTAATATATACCACTGTTTGAATACACACTTTATTAGTATTATTTTTAATAATAATAAAAAATATTTGATTTCTCACCACCTTATTAATGCATGCAGGAAAATATGTCTCTCTATGGCTTCCAAACAACCTCAGAGAACATTCAGCGTGTCAGTGAGTAATTATGATTGTAAAAGCATTTTCTTGACGACACTAATTTTCTTTTCATAAAGACAATTAAGTCTATTATTTATTTAGTTTTTATTTATTTATTTATTTTACTGTCATTATTTTTAATACACCCAGTTTTTGTTGTATTTAAAATGTCATTATTTTCAATGTTGATTCTCAAATTATAAAAGTAATACATCAGAATGTATAAAATACATACACAAGCATGACTTCGGTGAAAACCTAAAACAACAAATAAACAAACAAAAAACTAGTTTTATGCCTTATTTTATGGTGTGAGGTCAAGGTTCTCTTTTGTCAGCATGACATTATGCCATAAGCTCTCATTTCACATAGTGTCACTTGTTTTTATTAAGTATGCTACACTTAGCATAAGATATGTTTTTTTTTCATCTAAATTACACTATTCTTTTGCCAAAATGTGTCTACTTTGTTCTGCATGTACTACACCAACACTTGGCCTGAATCATAAAATTATTATTATTATTATTTTTTTAAATGTTACGTCTCAATTTGTAAGAGTTAAACTCCGCCTTTTAGTGTAGTTTTTTTTTTCATCATATTGGAATGCAGAAAATAAAACTATATTATATAATAATTATTATAACATTATTTGCGTTTATTACACCTGGGAAAACATTTCATTATTTATTCCCCCCAATGTATAAGCCTCAATATATGTTTACCTCTTTTTAATACGACGTGCACTTTTAGGACTAACTCGTAACATCTGCCAAACGCTACCTTTCTGTGACATCACATCATACTGCAGTCCATTCGCCAACCAGCAGCCTTGGATTGGCCAATGGCCAGATAGCGTGAGCTCTGCTCACCGAATACTCGCACCCGATTGGCTCGTTCTAAACAGAGGAGGCGGGACGCTCCTGTCTACAAACTGCAAGAGGATCCGCGCCCTCATTATCATAAATTATTCAGCATCACCTAGAAGCGTCGCACCAGCTCGAGTGCACTCATATGTTGGATGTTATACTTACTTTTTATTTATGATTATTTATAATAAGAAGCTTTTCAATTAATTTATGACGTAAATTATTTTGAAAAACGGATACTTTTTTCCCCCTCAGTTTCTGTATGGAACAGTAACTCAGAAGTATTTTCTGATCACCTGTGCTTGTCTTTTGAGGCTGCATTTACATTTTTGAAAGCTGTCTTATTTTCTTTTTTGTTTTAATATTCGAACTGATTTTCGACATGTGGACCTTTCTTGGAATTGCAAGTTTTACATATATCTATAAGAAATGCGATGCTCTGGTGAGTTATGCGCCCAGAGAGCTGGTCGTGGCCGCGGTTCTGTGCGTGTCCGTGGGTCTGATGGTCACCTGTTTCGGCTTTCGCGGACAGACGCTCAAAGCGCCTCAATTTCTCCAGATGCCTCTCAAACTCTTGACTTCGTTCCCTCCGACCAAAAAACTCTTCGCCAAGTCCAGTACAGACAGTTGTAGTCGCTCTTCTAAGAAGGTGAGTTTTTTTTAAATATAGTTGAGCATTTAATTTCCGTGTAGTCAGTGTTGGGGAGTAACTAGTTACACGTAACGGAGTTACGTAATCTAATTACTAAATAAATGTAACTGCAATCTGTCATAGCTACTGAGGAAAAATGTGTAATTAAATTACAGTTTCTTATGAAAGTTTAGGACACAAAATATGTAATGATTATTCGATAACTGTTTTATTGTCTATTTGGGTTTATGTATATGCTTTATTTTTTTTAAGATTGACTGTTTTTTTTTTTTTTGTAGATGCCACTGTTTCCTGTCATAGCTATGCAAACAAAAGTAATTAAAAAGTAATCAAATGTAATCGGTTACATTAGTATAATAAAGTACTTGGAATACACTACTTATTACATTTTAAATAGGGTAATCTGTAACTTATTACATTTCCAAAGTAACCTTCTCAACACTGGATGTGGTCTATTTCAAGCTATTAATATGATCACTGGAAATATTTCACCACTAATAACGAGTCATTACAAGAGTCATGTCGTAAAAACTGGACTGTGCAGTCTTTTTTTTATTTAAAAAAGATTGACTGATTGATTTATTGATCGATTCAATCATTGAGTATTTTTTTTTTTTTTTTGAAACCTAAAAACCTATATTCATTCTTATTACATTGTAATACAAGGTACTTCAAGTGGTCCACAG
>JAHKKF010527516.1:0-13392 GCA_019740295.1 Labeo calbasu | reverse complement strand
GGTTTAAGTTTTAAAATGTATTTAGTATTTTTAATGACATTTCTAACTATTAATTATTTTTTCAAAAAGTAAATATTATTTACAAAAAGTTCCATTATTGTAATACTCACTTTTCCGTCTTCACTCTTTCTAACTAGAGAGATGTGAAGCGAAAGAGGGCGACAGACAGTCAGTCCGGACAGGCAGAGGATCCAGAGGTCGTCATAGTGGGCGCTGGTGTGCTGGGGTCAGCCATGGCTGCCGTTCTGGCCCGGGATGGCCGGAGGGTGACAGTGGTGGAGAGGGACATGAAAGAACCAGATCGGATAGTGGGAGAACTTCTTCAGCCAGGAGGATGTCGGGCACTCGAAGAACTTGGGCTGGAAGGTACGGATATCCTGTATTTTTTTTTATTAAATGCATGCTCATTAAAATCCTCCTATCATATTTTCATATATATTTTTAAATATATAATAAATAGACCAAGTGATTGTGCTTGTATTGCACAGATCTAAAATCACATATATTAAATTGCACTTTTTTTTAAGCTTTACATCTCATATTTACAAACTCACAGTCTTTTGTTTATTTCTATTTGTCTTCTCCCAGGTACTGTTGAAGGTCTGGATGCCCATGTGGTGCACGGTTACGTAGTCCATGACCTGGAGAGCCGAACGGAGGTGGAAATCCCGTATCCCGAGCAGGAGAACAGCATTCGTGGTGGACGTGCTTTCCATCATGGACGCTTCATCATGGGACTGCGTCGAGCTGCTCTCGCTCAGCCCAAGTAAATACCTGACACAGTTTATGAATGTAATGACGCCTAGGTGAAGAATCTGGGGACTGATGGATCTAATATCATGTCATATTTGCACAGCGTGAAGTTTGTGGAGGGAACGGTGACCAGCCTGGAGGAAGAAGATGGTTGTGTGACAGGAATTCAGTACAGGGAGAAGGACTCGGGCATGATCAAGGTAACACACTGATACTTGGTTGTATTATTTGTTAAAGTAATCTCTTCTGCATATCAAGGCTGCTTTTATTTGATCAAAAATACAGAAAAACAGTAATATTGTAAAATATTATTGCAATTTAAAAGAATGGTTTTTAATGTATTTTAAAATATAATTTATTCCTGTGATGCAAGCTGAATTTTCAGCATTATTACTCCAGTCTTAATTTTCACACGATCCTTCAGAAATCATTCTAATATGCTGATTTATTATCACTTTTGAAAATAGTTGCGATTTTTTTATTTATTTATTGGAACCCGTGATACTTTTTCCTTTCAGGATTCTTTGATGAATAAAAAGTTTAAAAGAACAGCGTTTATTTAAAAAAGGAATCTTTTGTAACAATACACACTACTGTTTAAAACTTTGGGGTCAGTACATTTTTTACTGTCTTTTTTAAACAGAAATAAATACTTTTATTCAGCAAGGATGTGTTAAATTGATACAATATTGTTAGAAAAAAAATATTTTGAATAAGTGCTGTTCTTTTTAACTTTTTATTCATCAATAAAAACCTGAAAAAAGTATCAAAGATTCCAAAAAATATAAAACGTCATAACTGTTTCCTACATTGATAATAAAACAGCATATTAGAATGATTTCTGAAGGATCATGTGACACTGAAGACTGGAGTAATGATGCTGAAAATTTAGCTTTGCATTACAGGAATAAATAATATTTTAAAGTACATTAAAATAGAAAAGAGTTATTTTAAATTGCAAAAATATTTCACAATTTTACTGTTTTTTCTGTATTTTTGTTCAAATAAATGCAGACTTGATGAGCATAAGAGACATCTTTAAAAAACATAAAAAATGTTGATCCCAAACTTTTGAACAGCTGCGTGCATATAGTATTGGTAAAAAAAAACCCCCACAGATATTCAGATTTGCTCTGGCAGTCAGATTTTCTATGCTACATTTTACTCTCTCTCTTTCTCAGGAGATCTATGCTCCTCTGACTATAGTTGCTGACGGATGTTTCTCCAAGTTTCGTAAGAATCTGATTTCTGGGAAAGCTAAAGTTTCTTCTCATTTTGTGGGATGCATAATGAAGGTAAATATAAAAAAAACCCCGCATATTTCCGTTAAAAATTCCTAAGTAACACAGTGATTGATTATGTTGTGATGCTCTCTTCCAGGACTCTCCTCAGTTCAAGCCCCACCATGCAGAGCTGGTTCTAGCTAATCCCAGTCCAGTGTTGATCTATCAGATCTCCTCCAATGAAACTCGAGTTCTGGTGGACATCAGAGGAGAGATGCCACGAGACCTTATGCAGTACATGACAGAAAAAATCTGCCCACAACTACCAGGTATCAGATTTGAACTTACTGCTTCTTTACACTCAGTGATTGAAACACTTCTTATTTCAGTTGTACTTTTTACAGTGCGGAACAATGCAACTTAAGTGTTTAGAGAACACAATGCTCACAAATATGTGTATTTTGTTTAAACAGAGCACTTAAGAGAGCCGTTCATGTTGGCACTGCAAAATGATCGCTTGAGAACTATGCCCGCCAGCTTCCTGCCACCCGCACCAGTCAATAAACAAGGTAAGTTATGTTAGACCTCAATCCACTACCAGTCGAAAGTCACAATTTTTCAAATACATATTTTTTAGAACGTAATTAATTCCTGTGACAACAAAGCTGAATTTGCAGCATCATAACTCCAGTCTTCAATGTCACATGATCCTTCAGAAATCATTCTAATACTGACCCTTGACCACAAAACCAGTCTTAAGTAACACGGGTATATTTGTAGCAATAGCCAACAATACATTGTATGGGTCAAAATGATCGATTTTTCTTTTATGCCAAAAATCATTAGGATATTAAGTAAAGATCATGTTCCATATTTTGTAAATTTCCTACCATAAATGTATCAAAACTTATTTTTGATTAGTAATATGCATTGCTAAGAACTTCAAAGGCATTTTCTCAATATTTTGATTTTTTTGCACCCTCAGATTGTAGATTTTCAGGAGTTGTATCTCGACCAAATATTGTCATATCCTAATACATCAATATTCAGCTTTATATAATTTCTCAAATCTCAAAAACGGACTCTTATGACTGGTTTTGTGATCCAGCTTCACATATGCTGATTTGTTACACAATTATTAATAAATAAAACAAATACAAATAATATTTTTGTGGAAATCAATTCCTGATACTTTTTTTCTTATCTTTGATGAATAGAAAATTCAAAACAACATTTACTTGAAATAGAAATCTTTTGTAATATTATATTATACGTGTCTTCACTGTCAATTATGATCAATTTAATGCAACCTTGCTGAATAAAAGCATTAATTTCATTTTGTTTTAGAATCTTACTTACCTAAAACTTGTGAATAGTAGTGTATTTCCACACAAATATTAAGCAGCAACAATGATAATAATAATAATAATTTCTTAAGCAGCAAATCAGCCAATTAGAATGGTTTCTGAAGGATCATATGACACTGAAGACTGGAGTAATGATGCTGAAAATTCAGCTTTGCATCACAGAAATAAAATACATTTTAAAACGTATTTAAACTGAAAACAGCAATTTTAAATTGTAATAATATATTTCATAATATTACAGTTTTTACTGTAATTTTTATCAAATAAATGCAGCCTTGGTGAACGTAAGAGACTTAATTCCAAATTCTTGACCAGTCATTTTCTGATTAAGGCATGAAAACTTTAAAATGTAAATGTTCCATTAAACTGTGACAGTTAAAACCCTAAAATTCTTGATCAGGTGCATAGTGAAATGGTGCCGTTTTAAGTGTATAAATGACTGTTGCAATTGCTGACCCACCTGTCCTCCATTAAGGGGTTCTGCTGTTGGGCGATGCGTATAACATGCGTCACCCTCTGACCGGCGGCGGCATGAGTGTGGTGCTGAATGACGTCCGCATCTGGAGGGACCTGCTCAAGAACATCCCAGATCTCTATGACAATACAGCTGTGCTCCAGGTAACATCTGCAGTTACAATGACCTGAAAGTGTAAAATTAGATACCTTTCTAGTGCCAGTAATTGCTGCTCCACATTGCACATTAAATCAAAACAACATATTTAACATCAACTAGTGTGTTGCCTACATAGTGTGGGTAGCATAAGATGCACAATAAAATGTGACCCTGACCACAAAACCAGTCTTAAGTAACACGGGTATATTTGTAGCAATAGTCAACAATACATTGTATGAGTCAAGATGACTGATTTTTCTTTTATGTCAAAAATCATTAGGATATTATGTAAAGATATTTTGTAAATTTCCTACTGTAAATATATCAAAACTTAATTTTTGATTATTAATATGCATTGCTAAGAACTTCATTTGGACAACTTTAAAGGTGATTTTCTCAATATTTGGCACCTTCAGGTTCCAGATGTTCAAATAGTTGTATATTGTCCAAATGTTGTACTATCTGAACAAACCATACAACAATGGAAAGCTCATTTATTCAGCTTTCAAATGGTTTATGCATATTAGATTAGGCATAAAAATTCACTCTTAAAAATAAAGGTTCCAGAAGGGGGTTTTGCAGTATTTGAGGTTCCTTGGATTTTAAAAGTTCTTCATGGAATCATAGATGCCAATAAAGAAGCTTTTTATTCGTAAGAAGTAGGCTGTAGACAGTAAGGCACCTCAAGAGGTTTTGGAACAGATTGCATTGGATGAATGTTTAAATGCCACTGTGATCATCATAGCAGATCTGAGAAATGAAAAAATGTGCAATGAAGACTGTTTTCATTGTCAGGCAAAGAAGAAATTCCACTGGGAGCGGAAATCATCTCACTCGTTCGTGGTAAACGTCTTGGCTCAAGCTCTGTACGAGCTGTTTGCTGCGACCGACAGTAAGTGACAAAACACTTTCTTAAATATTTCGGTTTCACAGTTTCAAAAATCATAAAGTTCACAACTCATTATTTCTAAAACATCTGTTTATTTTCAGATTCGCTGCACCAGTTAAGAAGAGCCTGTTTCCACTATTTCAAGCTTGGCGGAGAATGCATCAATGGACCGATCGGCCTTCTGTCTGTGTAAGTATTAACAAAGAATCTGCTATTGAGAACTGTAAACATCAGTGCATCTTCCACTGGATCTTCACCACTAATCTGTTTTTTGTTTCCTCAGATTGTCTCCAAAACCCTTTACCTTGATCGGTCACTTTTTTGCTGTGGCGTTGTACGCCATATACTTCAGCTTCAAATCTGAATCCTGGCTCACATTACCACGAGCGCTGGTCAACAGCATAGCCATCCTGTACAGAGCCTGTGCCGTCATGTTTCCTTTAATTTACTCTGAGTTACAATACCTCATTTACTAGGAAGGAACTTTTTTCAAACTGAAAAACAAACTGATTTGATCAGTCGCCGAATGCGACACATCTATCACTCTTGGCTACATGCGAATGCCTCATTTTCTTTGGGGAAAAAAGATTCAGACTCAACGCTGCACAAGGAACAAGTCTCAGATGAGGAAATGCATATGGTGTCTGATATTAATAAACAAAGACCTTGCCTTATATTTTTATACAGTGCTAATGCTATTGAAATTTGCCTTAACCTGCAGTTAAATGAAGGAAAATCCTGTGCTTTATTTTCAAGTCAACATGAATTTTATTCAGCCTGACATGTTTCAGAGAAATGTGCATGAGGGAAGTTAATCTGGTCAATTTTAATTTCTTCTGAGTGCAAAATAAGTTAATTCATTAAAATTAAACCACTAGGCTGCTTAAGTTGTAAAATAGTGTGTATATTTTAGCTGTTTTCAAGACACTAAGGACAATCAGTGGGAATGCATCTCATCTGTAGCTGAAGCACTTGTTTTCCTCACATGCATTGTTTTATTGCAGTTTCAGATGTTTGTGTCCATTTATCATGAATTTCACAGGGGCCTTCCATTATCATTTTTGCCTTTCTGTGTTGTTTTCAAGCCAACATTCAGTGCTGTCACATAAATGATATGTGCAATGAATATGGCATTCAGTAGAGTAAAATCATGCGGATATTTACTGAACAGAGGACAAGAGCTTTAATGTGAAGACTAATTTAGCTATGAGTTTGTGGTTGTGTTCATAGTATTTCTGGCTTTGTGCACATATAGCCATTCTATGGACTGTTCTTTCATATAATTTGTCCTCTTTGTATATTGCCTTTTTGGAGTCAAATATAGTTTGAAATATTATAACAAACTGAAATGACCCAGTGACATTTGAAAACCTGTTTTACAGGATTTGTATTATAATATCTATCATTTTCAGAGTTTTTGTGGGACAAATAAACACATTTTGTGCAAATTACAACACGTCCACCAGGTGGCACCAGCAGGATGAAAATAGAGTCACTCTGATTTTGCAAACAAAATAAAAAGATTAAACATGACTTTACATCTTCTTCAGTGGGTCTGACTTCGGGTCTCATCCACGTCCTGCTGTTTAGCTGTACAAAACAGCTTGTTTTGCTGCTTGATATTGCAAATTAGTGTGTCTTACCTATATTGTTTTAATGTATTATCTTAATTATGAACCCACTGGTTTGTACTGCAAAATTTTACCGTTTACTTCACATTGTTATTCCTCTCCTCTCGTTATTTCCGGAAGTCTCGCCCATTGGCTTACTTCTTGAAGAATAAGGTGTTGCGACTGACATCATTTGATGCCAGTTCAAATTACATTGAATTTTTGCAGGTAAAAATGTGGCTATTCCTCTCGCTATTACCATGTTTCTGCAATTTAATAAGAATAAATAATAATTTAAATATGAGGCAATTTTTACTTTCGCTGACGTCACGAATCCCGCTTCCTTTTTCAGCCCCTCCCCTCAAACTGTTTGACTATTGACTCGAAGCTGCCAATGGATAAAATTTACATATTTTTCTTGATGAATGCGCACTTTCACTCAGATATCGGGAGGCAGATAACACAAGTAAATGGGTTTAGTTAGTGTCAAATACCATAGTAAAGTTATAGTTTTGTTTTGAATGAACGACCTAAACGATTATTATTATTATCTTAATTATGAACTATTATCTTAATTATAAATTATTTTCCAATAGCGGCTACTGAACCAGAAGTCTCGCCCACAGGCTTAACGTTACTTCTGCGTTGAAGAATAAGGTGGATACAATTTAAGTCAAAAGTTTACATACACCTTGCAGAATCCGCAAAATGTTAATTATTTTACCAAAACAAGAGGGATCATACAAAATGCATGTTATTTTTTATTCACTACTGACCTGCATAAGAGAAATATGAGAAAATAATAGTTGAATTCATAAAAATTACCCCCTTCAAAAGTTTACATACGTTTGATTCTTTAAACCTTGTTGTTACCTGAATGATCCACAGCTGTTTTTTTGTTTAGTGACGGTTGCTCATGAGTCCCTTGTTTGTCCTGAACAGTTAAACTGCCCGAAATTCTTCACGTCCCACAAATTCTTTGGTTTTTCAGCATTTTTGTGTATGAACCCTTTCCAACAATGACTGTATGATTTTGAGATCCATCTTTTCACACCGAGGACAACTGAGGGATTCATATGCAACTACTACAGAAGGTTCGAATGCTCACTAATGCTCCAAGATGAAAAACAATGCATTAAGAGCCGGGGGTGTAAACGTTTGAACAGAATGAAGATGTGTACATTTTTCTTATTTTGCCTAAATATCATATTTTTTCATTTAGTACAGCCCTCCAGAAGCTACAGAAGATACTTACATGTTTCCCAGAAGACAAAATAAGTTAAATTTACCCTGATCTTCAAATTCAAAACATCTTCACCCGGCTCTAACTGCATCGTTTCCTTCTGGAAAAAACAAAAAAAAACATGCATTTTGTATGATCCCTCTTACTTTGGTAAAGTAATTAACATTTTGCAGATTCTGCAAGGTGTATGTAAACTTTTGACTTCAACTGTATGTATGACATGTAACGTGGCATTTGTATGGTATTACCTTCTAAAATACTATGGTATTAGCACTAAAAATGAATTAATTTATTTGCTTATTCAATGATTAAGATATCAGACCAAAGAAATACCACAAGAGACCTGATTCTGTCCCAGGTTACAACAATTTATTAGTATTCATTTTTCTTTATACATCACTGTAACATTGTATTCCGGTGAAGTAGATGAAGGATTTGTTGCACTTCTCGTCTGCGACTCTGAAAGGACGTAAGCGTATCCTCTCGCTGTGTGCACAGTCAATCTAGACACCGAAAAAACCAAAAGACCAGACGAAAAAAACGCTGGGACAGGACATGTGAGAAGAAGAGACTTTCCCTGCTGAAGTCCGTCACATTCGACCCTGTGCTCGACCGCTGAGACTTTTCCTCTCCACAGTAGCAGCAAGCTCTTTATAAACGATTCGTTTACTCTATGATCTAAAAGACAAATAAACAAAAATATATATACTGTACTGCTACTGCTAATGAGGCCTGAAGAACCTGGCTTGAAACTAGATTAATAAAGTGCGAGAAGCAACCCACCAATCCACACACTGTATATTCGTTTATATATTTTATATATATAGGAACAAATCTACTATTTTAACATTAATTTACAGGGTAATATACAATATATTAGTAACAGCTGAGATATCAGCACAAAAAAAGATCACTGTCACACTTAACAGCAATATATATATATATATATATATATATATATATATATNAATATATATATATATATATATATATATATATCATTATATATATATTTGTATATTATATATATATGAATTTATATATATATATATATATATATATATAATCATATACATAAATATAGAATTGTCATATTCATGAAAAACAATTAAACCACGTCTCAGGCTTTTCAAATGATACCCAGAAAAGCAATTAATCCGTCAAAACGTAAAAGGTCTCTCGAAAAGAAAAACGGGGAAAACAAAAGTGCCCCGTCTGGATTATTTGAGGTCACAGGACAGGAATTTGCATATTCCACAAATCTATTGCGACACATTTCTGCCTACGAACAGTAAAAGTCGACCCTTCCGAAGCGGACGGGTCAGTGTTAGCCACACTCACACGTAAAACCCACTGAACAGAACATTACGACTATGGGGTTTCCGATTATGTGCTTCGACATGGTGTGCTATGATAGTGAACGACAGAAAGACTACGAATTTCACGACACTTGAATATTTCGCCCTCAAAATATCCGTCACCTCCATCCGTCGACGTCTTCATAAATGCATATTCTTCCTCTGAGAGCAAGGGAATGTATTTTCAGTTGTTTGCTTTTCTTTTCTTTTTCCATAGTTGTGTTTTTTTCCCCCCGTCAATAGTAGTGACATCCTATCGGCTAACATCATCTCTTCAGCAGACTCCTGGCGCTTTGGCTCAGGTAAATTGGACTATGGCAGTTCTCGGGCAGCCCAAACCCCATGCCGCCATCATCATCATCATCATCTCCACTCGATGTTAAAAGTGCTCGGGGGGTCCCGTTGGTTATTGACGCTGCACACGGCTTGAACAAAACACACACATACTAAACAGCACAAAGAAGAGCTCTGTATTAAATGCGGGAGTAACATACGACAAGCGCGGTAACAGTAGCGTCCCGTTACGGGCTTCCTGGGAGCCACGGTGATGTGCAGTAAGGTTTGGGATCTGCCTGGTGTCCAGTTCCTCTCTCCAACTAACGACAAAAAAGGTACCTCCGTGTGAGCTGCTACTCGAACGACCAGATCTCAATATCCTGCACGAAGAAATCCTCCTTCATGGAGAGCATGGGATTCCCAAAGGTTTTGCACGAGTGACTCCTGCCGTGATAAAGATCGCCGTCCAGCCAAAGCCCGAACTCACCGCTGAAAGAGAAGAAAACAGTCTCACATTAAACCTTCAATCTCTTGAAAGACACAAAGGGAACAGTTTTTAAAGGAGAAGTTCACTTCCAGAACAAAAATTCACAGATAATGCACTCACCCCTTTGTCATCCAAGATGTTCATGTCTTTCTTTCTTCAGTTGATAAGATATTATGTTTCTTGAGGAAAAGATTTCAGGAATTATCTCCATATAGTGGACTTCAATGGTGCCCCCAAGTTTAAACTTCCAAAATGTAGTTTAAACGGAGCTTCAAATGGCTCTAAATGATCCCAGCCAAGGAAGAAGGGTCTTATCTAGCGAAACGAATTGACTATTTACTTTTTAACCTTAAATGCTCGTCTTGTCTCGTCTCTGCGACGCGCATGTGTAGTCTGTGTAATCCGGGTCAAGACAGTTAGGGTATGTTGAAAAACTCCCATCTCGTTTTCTTCCACAACTTCAAAATCGTCCTACATCGCTGCAGAAGTACCGACCCAGTGTTTACAAAGTAAACATGCAAAGAAGATCAAACGCCCTTTACAAAAAAAGGTAAAACAGTGATGTAGAATAAATTTTTTAAACAAAAAACAAGAGTTTTTCAACATACCCTAGCTGTCTTGAATGGGACTGCACAGAGTACGCATGCACATCGCAGAGCTAGACAAGACGAGCATTTGAGGTTAAAAAAGTATATAAATTGTAATTTTTTTTAGAAAATAACTGATCATTTCGCTAGATAAGACCCTTTTTCCTCGGCTGGGATCGTTTAGAGCCCTTTGAAGCTGCATTTAAACTGCATTTTGGAAGTTCAAACTTGGGGGCACCATTTAAGTCCTCCGTATGGAGATAATTCCTGAAATGCTTTCCTCAGGAAACATAATTTCTTTACAACTGAAGAAAGAAAGACAATTTTTGTTCTGGAAGTGAACTCCTTTAAAGTAAAACTATGTAAACATGCAGCGCTTAAAGGGATAGTTTACCCAAAAATGAAAATTCTGTCATTACTCGCCCTCATGTCGTTCCAAACCCGCAACTGGTGAACAATCTGTTCATTAAGATATTTAATTAAGATATTTTTGCATGTTACTACCTTTCTGGGGCTTACGGGTTTATGTAAAGGTTCATCAGGGTTGCCAGGTTTTCACAACAAAACCCGCCCAATTGCTACTCAAAACTTGCCCAATTGCGTTTCGAGGAGGGTCCCCTGTTAAAAAAAAAAAAAAAAAAAAAAAAATCGCGCTCCCGGGTGTAAAATACCCGCTTTTTGTTGGGTAAATTCACATTCCATGAGCTAAATATGACGTTATTTGGGTCGCTTCAACCCGCAGGCTTGGCAGCACAGATGCTGTCGCTCGCTAACTTGCTCAAGTACTCCTCACTGTGCCAATCACAACAGGCTTGGCCAGCTGACCAATCAGAGCAGAATAGGGCTTATGGAAGGGAGGGGTTTACAGACATTACGCTTAAAGCTTGTTTGAACGAACCATTTCAAAATCACTGACAAATGACTACGTATAAATTACGTTTCCTGACCTTAGATGCATTTCAACCTGTTGTAGAGGACTCAAACACAATATTACGACACTTTTAAAAACCATATGAATTGTTCTTTAAACGTTTCAGTTGCGTTGCTGTCTATGCAGGGTCAGAAAGCTCTTGAATTTTATCAAAAACATCTTAATTTGTGTTCTGAAGATGAACGAAGGTCTGGTTTGGAATGAGTAATTAATGACAGAACTTTCAATTTTGGGAGAACTAACCCTTTAAGAACAGTGCAAAACATTCTACAGAAGCATTTGGATACAAATCCTTCATTTTTATCTTTTGTGGTCTGAAATGTCACACGGCTAGTAGCACAAGTACTTTTAACATTGATTCTTGAAAACCAGCATATTAGAATGATTTCTGAAGGATCATGACACTGAAAACTGGAGCAATGATCTCTGAAACTTCAGCACTGCATCACAGAAATATTTTACATTTTTAATTATAATAAAATAGAAAAGAGTTATTTGAAATTGTCACAATATTACTGTTCAAATTTTGAACCAATGCACCCCAGGTAAGCATAAAAGACATCTTCACACAAACATACTGACCCCAAACTTTTGAAATTTAGTTTAAGAATGCATTGCATTCTCAAAAGTCTCTAAAGCAAGCAATAGCGTGCACTGGTAAAAACTGTCACCTACTACAGACAATATTAAATCAGCAACTGTCACGGAAAATGCTTTGATAAAGAAACTTGCTGATCAAGTTTGTTAAACTGTCAGCATTTTTATAGCTAGCTACCTGAACAATAACACAAACAGCATAGGCACATTTGAAGCAAATTCTCTTACTCCTTCAGCACTGAGATTTATAGTCAAACAACCTTGCATGTTTAAGACAATGAGCTTGCAATGCGCTGGCCAAACATGTCTATATTTGCATACTCATTTGTATCTGACACAAACATCCCTAATTAAAATCAGCATTCAAAATATTACCATTAATTATTAAGGCCCTGAGTTACTGACCTTCCTCCACCGAAGGCTAAAGAGTCCATGTCTCCTTTAATGAAGAAGAGATTATCACCCGTCCATTTGTACGCCTGCCAATGAGAACAAAACAGCATTTTAGAACAAGCAAACTCATGTAATAAATTTTGCATATGAAAATGCCAAATGACAGACACGATCAAAATTCATTCTGATTTAAACTGACAGCTTATATTTTGCCTGTAATGAAAATGAACAGATAAACTGAACAAAAACCTCAAACTCCGGATAGAAGGTGAACAGGAAAGTCTCTCCTGTGCCGTAGAAACCCTCACTGACTTTGAAGGGTTCTGATGCCAAAGCCCCAAATATCTACAAGAGCACAGAGACCAGATCTGATTAGGAAACCGTTGAACTGAAATCTTTACGCTGTTTCTGGTCACATGAGAACTTCTGGCTTTTTGTTGTATTTTTTTAATACTGTGTCAATGTGTGAAACCAAGGTCTTGTAAGAGATAAAGAAAAGAATGTGACCTGTCCATCACTGTCTTTGATGACCAGCAGCATGGGTGAGTCTTGATCCTGCATGGCCCGGTACAGCGTCTTAATGCTCATGCCATGTTTAGATGTGCTGAAAGCCAGATTCCAGGGGTAACCGATGGTTCTAGGTGGGAGATGTTTCGCCAGCTGAGTGAAAAACAAGGAACAAGTTAGGGATAATCCATGACTAAGTGTGCATTAAAGGAACAGCTCATACAAAAATGAAAATTCTGTTATTAATTACTCACCCTCATGCCGTTCCAAACCTGTAAGACCTTCGTTCATCTTCGGAATACAAATTAAGATATTTTTCATGAAACCTGAGAGCTTTCTGACCCAGAAAGGTAGTAGGACATTGTTAAAACAGTCCATGTGACATCAGTGGTTCAACCTTAATGTTATAAAACTATGAGAATACGTTTTGTGCGCAAAGAAAACAAAAATAATTATTTCATTCAACAATTACATCTCTTTTGTGCTAATCTTCCTTGTTGTGTTGCTGTCTATGCAGGGTCAGAAAACTCTCAGATTTCATCAAAAAAATCCTTATTT
>JAHKKF010527515.1:1972-15307 GCA_019740295.1 Labeo calbasu | reverse complement strand
TTATTAGCTAACCAAACGCAAAGCTTCCGCCGAGAAAAATTATGACTTAAGTTGCCCCGAATGAGCCTGAGCTGTGTAATAATTAAATTTAAAGCACAAACACAAATTCAGACTTTTTTTTTTACGTATTTTTGGGACTTTTTATGTCTTTTATTGTGATAGGACAGTAGAGAGATGACAGGAAAGAGCTGGGAGGAGAGAGGGGAGCGGGAGCGGCAAAGGACCTTGAGACGGGAATCGAACTCGGGTCACCGTGAGCGCAGTTGCGCTATATGTCATAATAAGATCATAACATAAATAACATCATAACAAGAAATAGTTTAATAGCTCTGATACTGGGTTTGAAATCAAATGTTTGCATAGTTATGACAGAAAACACTAGCGTCTAACAATGCCTGGGAAAAAACAACCTTAAAAAATAAAGTTTATGCATAAACCCAAATAGGAAATAAAACAGTTATCGAATAAGCATGTATCCTATTGTGTGTCCTAAACTCCTGAAACATTGGTGTCTCATTTTAGAGCAGTCAATGCAATTTCTGAAAGAAGTCAATTAAATCTGTAAGTGGGGGCGGGTTTGTGAAAAAATTCAGATGTAATCCCCTTTGTAATCACTGGCATTTTTCTAAAGTAACTGTAATTTAATTACACATTTTTTCTCAGTAACTAATTACAATTACATTTATTTTATAATTAAATTACGTAATTCCGTTACATGTAACTAGTTACTCCCCCACACTGTTCACAATACAGGAAAAAAAATTATGTTACTACTTCGGTTTTATTGAAAACATCAGATTTAAATATTTAACTCCCATGAAAAACAACTAAAAGGAAATTCCCCAGAGCAACTGTTTGGATGAATTACGGAATATCAGTTGTGAAGATTCCACTGAGTCATTTTGAGTCTGATCCAAACCAAATAAGACAACAGGCCCCTTTAATTGAAAGCTGAGGGAATAAAAAAAGTCAAAATTGTGAGTTTATATCTCGCAATTGTGAGAAAAAAGTCAGGTTTTGGGGGAAAAAAAACCTTTATCTTGCCATTCCGAATTTATAACTCGCAACTGAGTTTATGTCATGCAATTCTGAGAAAAAATCAGAAATGCAAGGAAAAGTCAGAATTGTGAGATGCAAACTTGCATTTGCAAAAAAAAAATTATCTCACTATTCTGACTTAATAACTCACAAATGACAATCACACAAAAATCACACAATTCTGCAAGTTTATATCATGCAATTCTGAGAAAAAAGTTGAATTGTGAGTTTATATCACGCAATTCTGAGAAAGACAAAATTGCAAGGAAAAGTCAGATTTGCAGAAAAAAAAACTTTCTTGCTATTCTGACTTTATTAACTCACAATTGAGTTTCTATCACACAATTCTGAGAAAATTCAAAACTGTGAGTTTATATCACGCCATTCTGAGAAAAATCTAAATTGCAAGAAAAAGTCAGAATTGCAAGATGAAAAGTCAAAATCTGAGAAAAAAGTTGAATTGCAAGTTTATATCATGAAATTTTGAGAAAGAAATTCTGAATTGCGAGATGTACACGCAATTGTAGAAAAAAGTAGAATTGTGAGATAAATTACCTTTTCTTTTTTTTTTTCTTTTTTAAGTGGCGAAAATGGACTTCCATAGGTTTTTGTATGAAGGTTATAGTTTATTCTTTTTATTAAGTATAAAATGGACCAAGATGAACATATTTAGACAGGTTGTGAACCCTGGTTTGTTTTCATACAGTTGAATATCACTTTAATAATAGTCAAGTACTTATTTGTTGATAAGCGCCAAGAACAATCTTCCATTAGCTAGACCTTCCCTTGTAAAAGCGCTTGCTTCGACCTTTTACTTCTGAAGATGCAGCCCCTAAATTGGGACACAGCTTTAGTCTGCATAAGCCCCGCACATTTCATGCAATAAACCGCAAGCTGATATTCAGATCTGCCTCCTTCCAATCAACAACTAATGCTCAGAAACTAGTCCTGCCAAGTATTATTTTCTGTTTTGATCATCCATTTCACTTGGATGTCGCAATATTTCCATTTTATCTTTAATAGGGGCCTCACTGTTAAACTCCCATGAAAAACAACTAAATGGAAATTCCCCAGAGCAGCTGTTTGGATGAAGATTCCACTGAGTTATTTTGAGTCGGATCCAAACCAAAAAAGACAGCAGGCCCCTTTAATTGAAAGCTCTCTTGCTTGTGTTTGTTTGAACAGCACCACTGCAGGAACTGTGGCGAGATCTTCTGCAACGCCTGCTCGGATAATGAGCTCCCGCTCCCCGCGTCACCCAAACCCGTGAGAGTCTGCGACACCTGCCACGCTCTGCTCCTCCAGCGCTGCTCCTCCAACGCCACGTAAGATAGAAATGACAGCACAACGTATCAAGGGCCAAAATCAGCTTTAACTCACAGACTGCGCTGTCTGGCATCGTCAAAGTGACCAAAATGGATGCACCTGTTTCTCTGTGTTTGAAGTTTACATTTCACATAGGATAAAGCCTGTTGCCTCAGAAGACTTGTGGCATTTGTGCAGATGGCCAATGCAGTGTTGTGCACGGAGCGTGCAATGAAAGAAATGAGTTTACAAATGGGCTGCAAGTAGACTGATTTAGATTATTTATACTAGTACAAACACTCCCATGCATTGCAAGTATACTTTTGATATATAAGGGTGAACAGGTTTCATTCCTCAAAGCTCAAAAGTAAGCAAATGCAGTTATTTAAAGGGATATAATTTCTTGAGCAATTATATTTCAGATTCAGTTGAAATACATAACCTTACATTCATGTGTGCCTGTATAACAAGCCAAACTGACAAATAAGGATTTGAAATGTTACTCTGAGTTTAGATGGGCAAACAAATGTATGTGTATATAGAAGTAAAAATGTTGTCAGTGCTGCTCAAGAAGTGGATTCACATCAAATAGCACAGAAATAATGTTTCTGAATATGGTGTTCAGGTTTCTTGTCTGCAAACGGTATTATTTCACAATTGCAGATTTCCCTTGGTACAGAACTGGAACACTACTCACTTTGAGTATTTGTGCTAACTTTGTCTGGATAATTACTCAAAATACAACTGTTAACTTAATGTGAAGATTATGTATGAAAAAATACATACGCCTTAAATCACTAAAGTTGATTATAATTCCACGTCTCGTGTGATGGATTTTAGCATTGAGGTGCTGCATTATACACACTATCATTTGGAGTCAGTAGGAAGTTTTATTCTGTTTGCTTTTAAAGAAATTCAGCCAAATTGAATTTGAAAGAATTCAGCAAAGATGCATTAACCCTGCTAAGTGAACACAAGTTGCTTCAGTCCAGAAATTGTTCATCTTTAAATATTACTAATAATATAAACGTTAATGTTGTTTACTTTATAAAAATCAGTGAAGATTTTACAGCTGAAAGCCTGTACCACAACCTGAAGACGTTTTTGCACATGGTAGATTGAGTATATTAGGCAGAGTCTAATTTTACAATTTATAAAAATAAGAAATGTTTCTTGTGCACCAAATGAGCATATTAAAATGATTTCTGAAGGATCATGTGACATAATGGCTGCTGAAAATTCGGCTTTCCCATCACAGGAATAAATAATTTAAAATACATTATTTAATAGCCCTGTTGAAAAAAAAAACAGCATATGCTTGATAGGTAGGTTTTGATGCTGGGATCCTGGTTTATGCTGGTCCTTAGCTGGTTTAATAATTTAAACCAGCTGAGGACCAGCATAAACCAGCTAAAACCAGCATCAAAACCTACCTAACCAGCATATGCAGATTTTTTTTCAACAGGGAGGGCTGTGTTTTGAATTCGATTCGATTGCTTCGGATAGCTTGGGATTTGATTCGATATCGACTATTTTGGATATACGTCAGGTACAGTACATGGCAAATTTTCTCATGGAAAAAATCTCAATAATGCTGTAAAAATGTACATGACAGTCGGTAACTACATTACTATAATATTGAAGGTTAAGATTCATCATACAAACACTTAAATTACACTCAATTAATATTAATAGTAAATTTTCCATTATATTTCTTCTCCAGTTCGTTTTTTGAAATATAAACATTTAAATGGTGGCGGTCATAAAAACTTCACGAATTTTTTCAAACATGAATTGAAGATAAGTAAAAATCTATAATGAATATGTTATATGGTGCTTATATTTAGCATTTTTCTAGCGGACTAACAAGTTTATGGTCACCAAATGTTTGTTTTCTGAGGTAAATGTGACGTTACCTGACATCAGGGTTTTCGCAACAAAACCCGCCCAATTGCTACTCAAAATTAGCCCAAAAGTAGCGTTTCGTGGGTCCTTGTTAAAAAAAAAAAAAAAAAAAACGCGTTCGGTAAAAAACGGTAAAATACTTTTTTTGGGTTGGGGTTCCTCTGGTAAAATTAGCATTATAGGGGCTAAATATTATGTTACTGGGGTCGCTTCAACCCGCGTCAATAGTATGAAAGGAGCCTAATTCCGCGGGAAAACCGCGGACTTTGCAACACTGCTTGACATTGCTCACAAGCTTTTAAATAGTCTTTTCACGGTTGAAACACAGATTAAGAATACATGAGACAATATACAGATTCGGTAAGTTATAATTTTTATCTTAACATACCTTTAGACGTTCATTAATGTTTATTTCGGGCTGGATCTAATTAATCAGATGATCAGATGGATATTATCAGTTCACATGCGTTTCCCGCCGCTTTTCTTGAACAGAGGGGCTACATCGATCTGTCACTTCACATTAAACAGCGCCAAAATGCTTGTTTGAATATTGTGATAAAATAGACAGAATCTGAAATCTCAAACTTTGTTTCATATCAAAAGTAACAAATCACAAAGCTTAATGCAATATGTTCCATTCATTAACTGAAAACAGGCTAGAATAATCGAGTCAATATCGTTGTAAAAATATGAAAATCAATTAAAATCGATATTTTATACCCAGCCCTATTTAAACTGTTACATAAATTATTGTATAATATTACTGTTTTATTGTATCTTTGTATAAATAAATGCAGCCAAAACATTTTAAAAATTCTGCTGACCCTTCAGTTTTAAACAATAATATAGAAAACTCAAGGCGACACAAATCTTCCTGTGTATCAAAAAACAATACAGAAATGGACTGGTGCCATATGTTTCATCTAGCTTAGACCAAAAACAAGATATCACACTTTATTCTTACATTACAGTTGTCTTCAATGAACATTCTTAGGTCAAAAATAAAATATATCAATAAAAGGTTTTATTCCATGGATGTGTAAATTTCACAGGTTTCAATTAGAAATTTTACTGAGCAGCAAAAACAGGTAAACATCCAAAATGATGTTATTGCTTTGGGAAAGAAAATAAAAGTGCAATCTCACACACGCAACTTGGGCTTCAAGCTATTCATACTCAGTTTTGAGTCAAAATACATACAAAGCGCATTTCTTTAGTTAGACTTTTACACAGAATGTCATATAAAATTCATTAAGCAAAATGTACAGTAGCCGGTCAATCTATATGCAACAGCTCAAATATATATATATATTAGATATATAGATGGATTTAGATTTCATTTTCTTCAAGCCTGGAAAATAGTTTGGGCATATTTCATAAGAACATGTGAAAACATATTCATATAAAAAACCTTCCAAGCTGGAAGTTCCAACTTTGGGTTGAAAAGTGCATGAATTGTAAGCATCCTCAATACATCCCCCTTAGTCCACTTCCTCGAGAGCCCATACTGCCAGAGTTGCCATAGAAACCTCCTCCGCGGCCTGCAATGTTTTTATGCCCCCAAAACAAAAGACATACATTTGAATGTTGTCTTCACACCTTTTCATCTATACACTTCAACAAACTATTACATAAGAATCTCCACACAATAATACTAACCCATTTCAGACGGTCCACTTGAAGTTGAATTCAGGAAAAGCTCAATGTAACGATGCTCTGCAGAACAGAAGACAGTACAGGGATGAATGTGAAACTGAAAAAAAATTAGGACAGCAGTACAGAGGTTGGAAATGGAGACAGCTTACGCATATGATTCTTGTCTTTTGACATGGCAGACACAGCATCTTCGTGAGATCCGAACTCAACGTCTGCCTCTCCTGTAGACTTTCCATTAGGTCCTACATCAATATGCACCCTTACAGGAATTAAAGGGGCAAAAAACTGAAAAAGAGACAAAACATTCACACAAAGGCAATTATACTTTATTATAAAACAAAATATATCCACTAAAATGGAAACGCTTTGGTGTTTCTTACATGTGCAATATCCGCTTCTGTAGCGCGGAACGGTAGGCCTCTCATGTGCACAAAATGGCCGCTGTGAAAGCCTGAGTTTGAATCACTGCTGTAGCCGTGACCCCCCATTCTTCCTCTTCCTCTGTCATCACGTACACGCTCTTCAAACATGCCGTTACCAAAGCAGTAGTTGTTAAAGCCATTGTAGTTGTCAAACCCACCATATCCTTGTGAAGGAGAGACAAATCAATACTTTTAGGTCACTTCCTGTCAGTGACAGAACTGTTCAAAAGTTTGAGGTCTGCAAATTTTTTTTTTTTTTTTTTTTTGAAGAAAAACTGCTTTACTAAAGCAGAATTTATTTTTATTAAAAGTAGCAATATTGTGAAATATTATTACTATTTAAAGCTTAATTTTGCATTACTTCCATCACGTGATCCTTCAGAAATCATTCTAATATGTTGATTTGCTGCTCAAGAAATATTTTTAATTACATTACGTAATATTTTTGTGGAAAGGGTAAGAAAAGGGTTTTAATGATTATTTGATTAATCAGCATTTATTTAAAAAAATAAGTCTTTTGTATTATTATAAATGTCTTTACTGTAATTTTTGATCACTTTAATCCACCTTTAAGTCCATTGGTCACTATCTATCTTATTAAAGAATTAGTTCCCTTCCCGAATTAACATTTCCAGATTTTTCACCATATAGTGGACTTCAATGGTGGCCAACTGGTTGAAGGTGCAAATTACAGTTTCAGTGCAGATTCAAAGGGCTCTACACGATCCCAGCTGAGGAATAAGGGTCTTATCTAGCGAAACAATCATTAATTTTCTAAAAAAAAAAAGAATTTATATACTTTTTAACCACAAATGCGCTAGATTGATCTCATGCATTACGTAATCAGGTTGGAAAGGTCACGGATGGCATAGACAGAAATACCGACCCAGTGTTTACAAAGCGAATATGCAAAGAAAGTCAAACGCTTCACAAAAAAAACAGAAAAACAATGTCAGACAATTTTGAAGACAGAGAACAAATATTTTTCTGCCCTACTCTGCCTTTTTAAACCGAAGTACACAGACGAAGAATTAACCATCTGCGACCTTTCCAACGTGATTACGCATTGCGTGAAGACGCACATCGCAAAGCTAATGCAAGATGAGCTTTTTTTTGTTGTTGTTGTTGTTTTTTAGAAAACGACAGATGGTTTCACTAGATAAGACCGTTATTCCTCATCTGAGATTGTGTAGAGCCCTTTGAAGCTGTATTGAAACTGTAATTTGGACTATCAACCCGCCACCTTTGAAGTCCACTACATGGAGAAAAATCCTGGAATGTTTTCCTCAAAAAACTTAATTTCTTTTCGACTGAGGAAAGAAAGACATGAACATCTTGGATGGCATTGGGGTGAGTAAATTATCAAGAAATTTGTATTCTGGAAGTGAGCTAATCCTTTAATAAAAACACAGTAAGAGTTGATAAGGCATACCGCCACTGTAACCGCCTCCGCTGCGCATCTGGTCCAGGACAGCACCTCCCCTTCCAGGTCCGGGCCCAAAGAAACCTCCACGTCCCATCATGGGTCTGTCATATGGACTAGGCCTCTGTCCCATCATCCTTCGCGGTACTTCGTAGTATGCACGCATTTCATTTCGGCTGCTTTTGAATATCTCTATGTACCTGAGTTTATTTTGAAATGCAGTGTGTTAATAAACGTACAGGCTGGTGAATGTTAAACAGCAATGAGGAGGATTTGGGGCCAACTGACTAAATTCATTAAGGCATCACAATAACTGGCAGTTTATTGTCAGTTATTGACCAGAGGGAGAAGTAGCAAGTGTCTGAAATTCTGTCTGTAGTATAAGTCATAAAATGTAACTGCATCTAAAAGCCAATTTTAGACAGAAACAGAATCTTAAAAGTATTGTCAAGTGCCTCTTACAAAAAGGCTCCTTTGCTTCTGCCGTATGTGTTGCCCAACGACATTATGAAATAAAATTTCTGCCTTTTTTTGTCTTCTCATGACACAGTATAAAGTGAAATTAAACATTTCAAGTGTAATAACATGATCATACCATCTTTTTCCAGAGTAGAAAGATGCATGACCCCCCACCCCACATTTAGAGATAGCATTAGCACCCAGCCCAGTCTTGCCGGCCCCACCTGTGCCCTATTCTTTCCTTGTGTTTCCCCAGAGCCTTTTCTGCTATCTCCTTTGAGGCAAACTGCACGAAGGCTTCCCCTGTGCTCCTCCCCTGGTAGTCCATCGGCAATGTTATCCCATTTGGCACGATTTTCAACCCTTTAACCCAAGGACAAATAACCCCACATGGGGAGACATGTTAAAGAGCCGCAACATTCTCATCTGCAGAAAATACATCCCCACCCAGTTGAACCCCTAAATCATTCCCTATGTCAGACAAAAAACCCTAGAGCACACCACAAAGGATAAACCCATGAAATTAAAATCAAGAAATCATAGCACAGCTGCCTCGGTGATGCTTATAAATAATGTTATATATAAACAAAACATGCTTAATAATCTGTTGATATGACAGTTCAAAATATGATCTGACTGACTATATAAAGATATAAAGGAAAAACTGGCATGATTCAAAAAACACAACCTACAAAACACAATTTTCAGTAGTTTGAAAAAGACATCCTAGCAATACCTGCAAGTCTAGGAGGTGTTGAAGTGAAACATCAGATGTACCTGAAAAAAACTGTACAATTTCTTCTTTACTGCAGCCGAACGGCAGGCCTCTTAGACGTAACATGCAACCGCTGCTGCTGTCATAGTCTGTGGGACCGGAGCGTTTTAGCACCCAATCCATCTCACTACGGTTTGACTTGAACACTGTAAAAAGGGTCAAGAGTTAGACAATGAATGAATTATATATTTTGACAAGTAAATGCACAAACATCTCATGTCATCTGCTATATGAAATCAGCATGAAACAGATATTGCAATCGTCTTTTCTTTCCTATAGTGATGCATATCTGATTGAAGGACAGGAATGTACCTTCGATGTAACGATGACCCATGTATTTACGATCTTTTGCCAAAGCCTTTTTAAAGTCCTCTGATGTCTTCAGCTCTACAAACGCCTCTCCGCTCGGCCTTCCCTCTTTGGAGAAGGTAAAACACACCCCGTTCACTTTCCCTACAATGTCACAGTCTGGAAATTAAAAAAGGAAAATCACAATTGCAGCTCTTTTTCTGTAAACTCGCAGAGCGATACAAAAGATGTTTTCAGTTTGAGAGTTTGCATACCAGAGAAAAAGGAGGCCACTTCCTCTTGTGTGCATGACCAAGGTAAACCACGGATCCGTACCACATATCCTTCATCATTATTATGAGACATGTTTACCTCCTCAGGACTGTATCTGAAAAAGAAATTAATGTAACACATGGTCCATGCCTGTAAACCTAGTAAGCTGCGTACCTAAACTCGATTAAAATCGTTTTTTTTTCTGTCTTTACAACCTTGGCAGCGTATCAAAACTAGTAGTTATCTACATAGACAGCACTTTGTTAATTAGTCAATACTCTCAACTCGATCAAAACAGTTTGTATACGTCTTTTCTCTGTCTTGACACCTTGGCAGTGCAACAAACCGAAAGCATTTTTAGTTATTTCAGCATAGTTCGAAATGTTATAACGCATGTGTGACGCCCAAAAATGCTGTCTAGGTAGTCAACTCAACATATTTTGGGACACAGCCATGTTGTCAGGAGTCACATTCTTCCTTCAAGAGATAAAAGGACAAACAATAATGACATTTCACAAAAACGCAACATGTTTTGGTGTAGTTAGGAATACTGACTTGTATAAATCAGTTGACACCTTATATTAAACGTCAATTTAAGTTAGTTAGCTAGCTAGACAACCACTACCGGTAGGTCAAAATACAGTAATGTTAGGGTTTTAAACTTACGAACAAGCTAACATGGTACATGTTATATATAGCATTCGGAAAACAGTTCGGTTGTGTGTCAAACAAACCGCAAACGACAAACGAAACTGATTAACTTTAAGCACAACGACTGTAACATTAGCGAGATATTCTTCTGACAGGAATCAACGACCGACAAGTTGACAGTTTCTGGAACAAAAACCGCCACTTCCGCGATCCGAAGTAGACAAAATATATTCACCATTGAATGTAAATGATCAACTTATACATGAAAAGTTAAATATGAAGAAATATGTAGATGAATATCGAATAGCTTCTCACCGTCAAGCGCCCGTCCTCTCAGGTAACCCTGAACGACAGTCCAGTAGTCCAGATAGTCGAACTCTCGCGAGAACGCGGCCTGTCAGAGGACATTGACCTCGCTGCAGGCGCACCGAACGGTCTGACGTGTGAGCAGAAGCTCCAAGCGCATGTGGAGCATGCATTACGAAAGAATCATCAAACGTAATCACTAGGGTTATACTTAATCCTGCATAATACTGCAATATGGCACATTTGAGCGCTCCAGACACACAATAAGTCCACCGCGAGAGACTATCTGCAGTTCTGTATAAACAAACACAGCTGTGGGAAGACTGTGAAAGCCAGTAAAGTTATTTAGAACTATCACTTTTTTTTTCTTCTTAATAACAGTTTTGAATGGTCCATCAACATGAAAAGAAAATGAATTAAACATGTTTCAGTTTCTGACTGTGTTGACAGTGAAAAATTCAACAATGCAAGTATTAATAATGCAACTGAATTGGAAAAAAAATTATATTTCCAGTCATGAAAACACTTGTGATTAAATTTGATGCAAGTCACCACAAAAATTAGATTTTAAGATCACATGCGCAATTGAGCAAAGAGAGGTTTTTCTTTTTTTCCCTTTTTTTTCTTCAAAGGAATCACAAATGTCATAAACCTATGATACTGTCTTACATGATTCAACTGTACATTATGCTACACTCAAATTGCATACTGTTATTTAAATAAACAAAACTGCAGACTACTTCTTTGGAGACTAGTTGTATTTTAATTAAATTAATAAGGTAGGTCTATCCATGGTTTTGGTGATGTTTTTAGTAGTCAAAGTTAATTAAACATTTTGTGTACTACTATATGCATTTATCCGTTGAGTATGAATCTTCTGTCAAAAGATGTATATGCTTCCTATTAAAGGGGTCATGACATGAGAAATCAAATTTGCCTCGATCTTTTGAAAAATAAGAGGTCTTTGTACTATTAAAACATCCTGCAAGTTTCATATCTTAAAATCTCCTCCTCTTTATAAACAAAGCTTTTATTTAATCAAGCTCCAAAAACAGCTCGTTTGGATCTGAGGTGCCAGGGTGACGTCACCTGGACACAGTCGTTTGCATAAACACCGCCTCCAGAGCAACACATCAATGAATAGTCTTCGTCTCACCATAGGCCCCGCCCACAGGTGTTCAGTCTCTTAACCGCTTGACACTTGATTACACAGAATGTGAGTGTCACATCGCGTCAAAAGCAAATAGAAATTACAACTGCCGCTATCTTGTCTACACTGAATGTAGCATACAGATGCACGCTCGCTTTCTGACAGTCCACGTGCTTGAGTCTGTCATCAGTAGGACAAATGCAATGAACGAACATTTGCTTTGATGCGTTTGGTTTAAACAGCTCGTTCGCGTCTTTGTACAGATATCAGAAGAGTCCCAGTGTAAGGAACAAATGGATAGTTTATTTGTAATGGCATCCTGGATCGTGTCAGAGGATTGTTCGGACTTCGGAGCATGTTGTTTTGAAAATGAGGCACAATGTCATGGAGAGTTTACAAAGAAATATTTGTTGAAAGATGAAGCGGTACTAGATCTGACTGCAGCTGTATCACAAACTGTAAGTAAATTATCTCATAATGCTTCATCTGGATGTTTTATTTTGATTATGTTGTCAAAACACTTACATGCAATAGTGAGGGGGCGGGGCATTCATATTGTTTCCCATGCAGTGACGTTAGCCAATCAGAACACTGGCAGATTATGACTGAAGTCTTAAAGGACACGCCCCTGTCTTTAAAGAGAGGGTCAGAATGAGTGTTGAAAATAGTACTTTTTCCAAATATTTGTTTTTTTGTGTGTGTGTGCAAAAAATGATCTATTGTTAACATTGTAAGTAAACCTGATAGAACATATTAAAATTACTTAAAAAAAAAAAAATTGATGACCCCTTTAAGTTACCGTTGTATAGTGGTCATTTGAACTAAACGCTGCTGAACGCCTGCCGAAGTATTTATAGACAGGATCAGCAGAGCTGACATTCTAAGTTTGGATCATATGCAGGGAGGCACATCGAGTCATTCATAGCACTAGACTATGAATTGCTAAACGTCACACTAAACTTGTTACAGCTGTTTTACACTCCAGTAGAAGCAATGGAGATTCCAATATTTACTGTCGATTCTTTTACTAATATACCTTTCAAAGGTAATCCTGCTGCAGTATGTCTCATAGAGAATGTAAGTATTACAATGCAGACAGTTTTATGTTTTTATTGTTTAAACATGTTATGAAAGTCAGAATCTGAAATGTTTCTCTGTAATACATTTAGGAGCTGCGAGATGATCTTTGTCAGAGCATTGCTGCTGAGATGAATATATCAGAGACTGCTTTCATTACAAGAAGGAATTCTATGGATTTCTCCTCAGGTATTCTGCGCCGAGATGCATGTTGAAATACTCAACCCTGATTTACAAGTCTGCGTTTGGTTTTGATATATTTTGAAAGGTGCAAGGTTTGGATTACGCTGGTTTACTCCCACAACTGAGATGCCATTATGTGGACATGCAACACTGGCCTCAGCGGCAGTGCTCTTTTACCTTAAAAGTAAGAAACAAACATTCTTACATTATTTTTTACCAAAGACAATGGACTGTGACTATTCTAAAAGCACAATATCATCACACAGAAAACGTCAACCCTGAAATAGTGTTTGAGACTAGGAGTGGGGAGCTTTATGTACGCCAGGATGAAGAATCTCTAATAATGGACTTTCCCTTAAACACACCAAAACCCCAGGTATGACCAAACCATGATTAATCAAGTAGTGTTTCTTGTTCTGAGTTC
>JAHKKF010527514.1:683-17536 GCA_019740295.1 Labeo calbasu | reverse complement strand
ATACACACATATATATATATATATATTAAAATCCAAAATAATTATTTTAAATTATTTTAGTGCAAAAGTCATACACATTACTTTTATGGTTTATTTGTTTATTTATTTATTTATTTATTTATTTATTTGGCTAATTAACTTTCATTAAATGGATTGAAAATAATTTGAAAATAATTGTTAACATTAGAATTAGAATCTGTACTTCCACAATATAGTGCGAAAGTCACACACAATACTTTCATAAAAAAAAAATTATAATAATTAAAATATATTACAGTGGAAAATAATTATTTTAAATTATTTTAGTGCAAAAGTCATACACATTACTTTTATTTATTTATTTATTTATTTATTTGGCTGACTAACTTTCATTATATGGACTGAAAATAAATTGAAAATTATTGCTAAAATGTAATTATAATCTGTACTTCCACTATAGCTTTTGCAATATAGTGCAAAAGTCACATGCAATACTTTTATGAAAAAAAAAATACATTTTAAAATATATTAAAAATTGAACATAATTATTTTTAATTATTTTAGTGCAAAAGTCATACACATTACTTTTTATTTATTTATTTGTTTATTTATTTGGCCTTTTGGCTGATTAGCTTTCATTATATGGATTGAAAATAACTTGAAAATAATCATTAAAAATGTAATTGCAATCTGAATTTCCACTAAAGCTTTCACAATAAAGTGCAAAAGTCATATGCAAAATTCATACACACCACTTTTATGATAAAGTTCATTTTAAAATACATTAAAATGGAAAATAATTATGTTTACATTTTTTTATTAATAACTATTTTACATTATTTTAACTTATTTTACTGCAAAAGTCATGCATGCCACCCTTATGATAAATTTTAAAATATATTAAAATTTAAAATAATTGTAAAATATAATAGTAATCAGTACTTCCAATATAGCTTTTGTAATACAGTGCAAAAGTCATATGCAAACGTAATGCACACCACTTTTATGAAAAATAAATTATATTTTTAAATATATTAATTGATATTTTATGATGTTTATTTACTTACATACATTTTTTTTTTTGACTGATTAACTTTCATTATACGGGGTAAAAACATTAATTTTTACGAACAGGTTTGGGGGTGACATGATTTTTTAAATGTTTTTAAAAGAAGTCTTATGCACAAGGCTGCATTATTTGATCAAAAATAAAGTCATCAATGTTGTGAAAAATTTAAACAATTTAAAATAACGGTTTTCTGTTTTAAAATGTAATTTCTTTCTGTGAAATCCTTTTTTTTTTTGAAAGCTGAATTTTCAGCAGTCACTACTCCAGTCTTCAGTGCCACACGATCCTTCAGAAATCATTTTAAAATACTGACTTGGTGTTCAAGAAACTCCTTATTATCCTTGTTAAATCATCAATCATTGCTAAAAGAAAAAAGTCAAAATAAAAGCATTTATTTGAAGCAAATCTTTTGTAACATAAGTGTCTTTACAGTCACTTTTCAACTAGAAACATCCGTGCTAAATAAAACTACTTTCTTTCAAAAAATAAAAATATAAAACAAATGTCATGACGACACTGACAACACCATTATTAATTTTGCTGTATGATTTGGCTGTGCTCTCCTCCTCTCTAATCTATGCACATGAGACTAGAGGAAGATGTGATAGGACCACGCAGAGAGAGCTTCCTTTTCCAATCAGAAAATGCAAAGGGTATATTAATCTGACATATAAAACCCTGTCATGCATCTCTGAACACATCCTGTGGCACGTGCATCTCAGAAATACCAACGACAAAAGTCTCCCCACATCTCTAATAATAATCGAAAAAAGAAACACTGAAATAAAAAGAAAAGCATCATCTTTATTCACTCACACGCGTATATGGATCCTGACAACATTAGGGCAACTCATCAAGATCCTTGTCTTAAGACATACCAGACACACACACACACACACACACACAAAAAGCCTGTTGTTTGCTTTAGCAGCAGGAGTGTGTGACACCTCGGTCGTAATCCGCGTTAACCCCTGGTGCACTCGTTGTTCACGGGCGTTTCATGATGTCTGAAAGATGAGAGGGGGTCCCAGACAGACAGAAAAACAATCTCAAATTGCTCTTCTCATTTCCATAAGATAAGTCTGATTAAGGTTCTTATAATTGATTGGGCGACTAATGAACCCCTGCTTTGAAATCCACAATTCTCATCCTCAGGTCTACAGGACGAATGTACATGTTTGCTCACAAATACATGTGGCCACTCATATCATCAAAAAAATAAGCAGCACAACTGTTTTCAACATTGATAGTAATAAAAAATGTTTTTCAAAGAGAGAATATAAGCATCAAGGATCATGTGACACTGAAGACTGGAGTAATGATGCTGAAAATGTAGCTTTGATCACAGGAATAAATTACATTTTAAAACTTTTAAATTGTACTAATATTTCATTTTTACTGTATTTTCAATCAAATAAATTTCAATCAAATAAAAAACAAACTTGCAATTGCGATAAAAAGTTAGAATTGCGAGATACAAACTTCCATTTGCGAGAAAAAGCCAGAATTGTGAAAAACTCACACATGCAAGAAAAAAGTCAAAATTGCTAATTACAAACTCGCATTTAAGATAAAGTCAGAATTGCAAACTCACAATTCTGAGAAAAAAAGTCAGAACTGCAAGTTACACATTCGTAAATTGTGACAAAAAATCAGAATCACGAGATACAAACTTACAATTGCAAAAAAAAGTCAGAATTGCACACAAACTCGCATTTGCAAGAAAAAAGTTAAATTTGCGAGATACAAACTTGCATTTGTGAGAAAGTCAGAATTGTGAGAAACATAAATGCAGAAAAAAAAACTGCAAGATACAAGTCAAAATTGCTAGATACAAACTCGCCTTTAGGATAAAAAAATCTGAATTGTGAAATACAAGCTCTCAATTGCAAAAACAAATGTCAGAATTGCAAGATACAAACTCGCATTTGCGAGAACGAAATTCTGAGAAAAGGTCAAAATTGTGAGTTTATATATCTTGCAATTCTGACTTTATAACTCGCAATTGCAAGGTTATATCACACAATGATAAAACAAAAAAGTGAAAATTGCAAAATAAAAAGTTGCAATTACCTTTTTTCTTTAGTGGTAGCAATGGGCTTCCATAGTCATCAGTGTCACATGATCCTTCAGAAATCATTCTGAATCCTGATTTATATTCAGTGTTGGAAACAGCTGTATTGCTCAAAATTTTTGGAACCTGTGACACTTTTTTCAAAATATTATGATTACCGTAAAGTTAAAAACAACAGGACTTATTCAAATTAGAAATCTTTTGTAACAATATACACTAACATTCAAAAGTTTGGGGTCAATGTGTTTTTTCTTTTTCTGTTTTTGAAAGAAAATTTTATTATATTTATTATATTTATTATTATAAAGTTTTATTGAGCAAGGATATTAAATGGATAAAAAGTGATAGTCAAGAATTACATTGTTACAAAAAAACAAAAAAAAAAAACTGTAGTAATGGCTAATGAAAACTCAGGCAAACCACCACAGCAATTTTAAAATTATATTTTAAAGTATATTAAAACAGAACAATATTTCAATATATTACTGTTTTTATTGTATTTTTGATTACACTAAAAGCAAACAGATCCTCTCACGCAGAAACTTTAAACAAGCCATGACTTTCAAGCTGTCACTGAAGACGCTGAGCGTAACTAATAGTCTATAATTTGGGGAAGGACATCCCTTAATTACAGGTTGTCAAAAAATTATTTTTAAATGAATAAATCAACACATCTTAGGCTAGTGTTTCCTACTACTTGTGGTTAATTACACAACAAAGAGTTTCATTGTCTCGTATATGCTTACAATTACCCGCTGAAAGTTGGTTCTCAGGAGAAACGTTCGCGATGATTAATGTAGAGCAGCTCTTAACCGCAAGACGCGTGTCACATATCAAGTTAAGAGAGGATCTCAATCCCTGGTTTTTGCACTAAAGCGTAACTAAGAAAGCAGACAAAGGATAGGGTTTGTTTCAGGGAAGGAATCTCCAAATGTCAGAGTTAGTTTGCTCCTGAATGAGTCTTTCGGTGCTGCTGCGACGGCGAGCGAGAAAACTGGAATCAAGAGACTATTTTAGGCCTATAGACTGGACTGCATATGAAACCCAGTCATTCCCAAGGGCTTGTAAATGTAGTTTAATAAAGCTCTCCTTCCTCTCACCTTCAGAATACAGAAGGGCGCTGACTTCTGCGGTTATACAAGTAACCATGAGAAAAGGATTCATACAGGAAAAATACTTACAAAAGACTAACTTAGACAGGCATGTCACAATACAACTCTGGTCATAGCTTATTTCAAAATTCAAAGAAAAAAATAAAGTGATTATATTTTGTTCATAGAAAAGAAGGGACTAAATTTATTTATTTACTTTTGTATTGTGGTTAGGGCTGTCATGCTACGATTCAATTAAACAAATAAATGCATTGCAGGTTTAATATATGCGCTTTAATTATTTACATGCGTGTAGGTTACGTATGTGCGTTTTAGAGTGGTTCCATTTACAGTAAATGCTGCTCCGCACAAACAGTTAACATTTACATGTGTGGAGCGTCTCAAACCCAAACGTTTGGGTTTATTATAACGTTCATCTGGGAATGCAACATGCACCATTTCATCAGGTTTGTAGGTAAATCATTTATATCAATATCTTTCTCAATATGCTAACTATTCATCATGATTTAGAAAGTTTTGATGTCCACATATTCAAGATATTGTAGTGGCTGTAGCATTTCTGTCATAAGAAATGGCCAAATATTAAAGATTAAGTGGACATTTGAATTAAATGTTGTTTAGTCAATATTAAACAAGAATCAGATCACGCAGTAAAGTGATTTTAATCAGCCTTTAATTGTTAGGATAATCAACCGATTACTCAATTATGTTAACGGCAGCCATAATTGTGGTATTATTTTAAATGACAATTAAGCAAATTTTTATCCAAAAGGAAATTTCAAAATTGAGCATTGTTAATCTAATTGTTCTCAATAGTGAATCTTGTTATTGCAACACAGTATTTTATATGCAATATATGTTTTTTTTTAAGTAATTTTAAAGACATTGTTCGCTTAGGTCTACTTTTATTACTACAAAATTAATGATAATTATCCGATTGCTTGATTAACTGTCAGAATAATCGACCGATTACTCGATTACAAAAAAACCCGTTAGTGACAGCCCTAATTGTGGCAGTATTTTTATAACAATTAAGCAAATTTCTACCCAAAAGGAATGTTTCAGAATTGAGCACTGTCAATTTTATTGTTCTCAATAGTGAATCTCTATACTGTAATACAATATTTTATATGCAACATATGTATTTTAAGTAATTTTAAAGACTCTGTTCGCTTAGGTATATTTTTATAACTACAAAATTAATGATAATTATACAATTACTCGATTAATCATCAGAATAATCGACTGATTACTCGAACACCAAAATAACTGTTAGTGACAGCCCTAATTGTGGAAGTATGTTTTATGAAAATTAAGCTAATTTTTACCCAAAAAGGAAGGTTTCCAAACTGAGCATTGTTCTCTTTATTGCAATTCAGTATTTTTACTCTAAAACATTTTTTAACTCAAATAACTATTTGTTAAAGGCAGTACAGCAAATTCCTACCATTATTTATAAACACTTCCTAAATAAAATTATTTAGCATTTTCAACATTTTATTTGCAAAGAAAGGACAAAATATATAAATACAAGTTTTATTATATTTAATATTATATTTAATATTTTTTAGTCAATATTTTTTATTCAGCATGGGTGCTTAAAATTGATCAAAAGTGACAGTAAAGACAAAATAAAGTCAAGCATTTTAACACTTACAATAATAATACATTGAAGTGAAAAGTGGCATATAATTATTTTTGCTTTTAGAATTTTTTAATCAATCAAATGTATATATTTCAGAATGGTTTAAGACGGCTGTTTTTTTGGTCAAAATATAATCTCTTTCTTTCATTTCCTTCATAAAAGAAGTAAAACTTAATTTCTTTCATTTAATTTTGGAGTAAAACCACAGGGGCATGACACGTTTTGTAAAACTCACTCGTCTATCCATTTCAAAGGAACCAAACATAATTTAATTTAGACTTGAATTGATTAACTGATAATCACTGCTCACTCTTCAGTTTGGGAAAACTGTAAATCACACACCTTCCCAGATAACACTAATCAATGGTCATTGGCAAAACACTGTGCTCTGTTGGCACCAAGGTGCTAATGAACGTAGCACTTAGCACACGAGGGCAAAGGTGCGAAAAAACAGCAGCGTTGTGTCAGAAGAATTGGATGGAGGTGTTGTGGTCTGAAATAATCATTTTACCACTAACACCCACATACGCAATGAACTTGCAGATAAGGCAAACATATGTTCTCACTCTGCTACTAAGCCTTTGTTTTGTTTTGCTCCTCGAAGAATAAACAAAAGCTTTTTAACAAAGATTAACAAACCGAAAATGAAAACCAGTTTTGACGTGAACTGACAAAATCCAACAAACATTCCTCGCAACTTTGGACTGTGGGCATGACAGACTTATATTGAAACTTAAGGGAAAAACAAAACAAAGAGATAAATATGGGTTAATTCAATAAAAATCTAAAAAAGGAGCCGTTTGGCATTTAGCGCGTGAGATCGCTTGGATCCAAGGCTGCATAAATGTTTAAAATGAGCTCTATTTAAATGGTAATTCCTGTAAAACCTGACACAAACCTGGTCATTTCGTCTTGGTGAATCACAGCCAAACCAACTGTATTATGCTTATTGCACAACTCAACACCAGAGCAAACACGTGTGTGAAACTAAACTCAAAGTGAAACTGAGATTAAAATCTTGTGGCTTTGAAAAAACAAAAAAAATCGAGTGGTGAGTAGTTAACTCCAATGAGTCTGGCACTTAAGAGTCCGTCAAGGTGCTAATGTCCTATTATCAAACCCTTTGTGTTTGGAGAGGCCTCTTTAGGTATCAACAAGTTGCCCTTAATGTGCAAGTTCATGTTTAGATTAGTGGCCCGACAATCGTATCCTCTGGCAGGCCGATTCAAAGCTTGTTGAGGGATGGGCACTGGAGGGGGGTCAGTGAGGGAAGAAGAAAAGACGTTTCCCTCCCCTTCGCCCTATCATCTCTTGACGCTTCGTTTGAGGTCCCCCGCATTCTAATGCGGCCAACTTTGAAAGTCGTTTCCTAAGAAAAACAGATGACAGACATGCGAGGGTGAGTGATGGTGCAATGGAAGGGCTTTGTTTTCTCACCAAAGCCCACGGCTGCTGGTGCGACCGGCCGTCAGGGGGGTCTCGATGGGACGGTCTGAGACAGCGACGTTCAAAGACGGGCTAATGGGGTCTCGGCGCAGTGTGGGACCGCTTGACAAATGGGTGCTGATCAACCTGCTACCTCCTGCTGAAAGCAGGGGCTCCAAACATGGGGAAAAGTCGCCTCTAAAACAGACTTTGGGGGATGGACTGGGACTGGTATCACTAAACCGCGACCTTGCGTTATCATTATTCGTTTTCTACCCGACACGTCGCGAGCGGTGATAAGAGCCGACATTCGACCCGAGCGGCCGATGATAAATGTCCAGAAGCAGAAGGGATGAATGAGCAATGTTAAATGACACTAAACATCTTAAACGAGTCAAATGGAGACCGAGACTTTACTAAAAGTGAAGAAACCTATGTAAGTCATATTGAAGTATTGTCATTTCTCTCAAAAGCGCACCCATCCCACTATAACAAGCTCATGTGATTTCACACACGAGTCTTTCTGTGTGACCAGTGTAAGGTCAGTGAAAATCCAGCTGCTTCTATTAGGCAAGAAACTGCAGGAAACGTTCTGGGGGGAAACCACATGACAAAGGCTTCAACACAATACCAACTCCAAGAACTTCTAGTCTGTTTGTACTCATATAGATACCCACTTTAGTCCAATCTATAAAAAACATTGATAGAATAAGGATAAATAGACAGAGCAGCTCTTATGATTAAACATATACTGAATTTCTTGCTATTTTTACTATTTTCATTTATGGCATTATTTGGTGTATTTACACTACAATTAAAAAATTTAGGGTCAGTCATAGGTTTTTTTTGGAAGAAATTAATATATTTTAATTCAGCAAGGATGCATTACATTAATCAAAAGTGACTGTAAAGATATTTGTAATGTTACAAAAGATCTATATTTCAAAAATAAATGCCATGTTTTAATCAGAGAATCGTGACAAAAATAATGCACCAAAATATTAAGCAGCAAAACTGGTGGAAACATTGATGATAACACACAGTAATATATAACATTTTACAATTAAAAGTCATTTTAAATTGCAAAAATATTTTACAATATTACTGTTTTACGGTATTTTGATCAAATAAATGAAGCCTTGGTAATAATAAACAAGAGATTTCTTTCAAAAACAAAAACAAAAAAAAAAAGCAAAACCTTTGAAAAGCAGGGCATTTTTTTTTATTTAAAATGAAATTTACATATTTTTTATAATATTTTTCTGTAGTGTGACAATCACTTCCATATTGCATAATGTACATTAGCTCTATCGTTTATATTATGTATTTTAACAGTTTTCTTCAATAAAACCATATGATTACTTGCTTTTGATACTTTTTTTAATTAATTATTATTGCCTCATTGCTATTATGCATTTTAAGTCATTTTAAGTAAGGCTATTGTTCGCTTAGGTCTATTTTTATTACAACAAAATAAATGATAGTGATCCGATTACTCAATTAATCGTAAGAATAATCACCCGATTACTTGATTACCGTTAGTAAAATAATCGTTAGTGACAGCCCTAATTGTGGCATTGTTTTTATAAAAACTAAGCAAATGTTTACCCAAAAGAAATGTTTGAAAATTAAGCATTGTCAATCTCATTATTCTCAATAGTGAATCTCTTTATTGTAATACAGTATTTTTACTCTAAAACATTTTTTTTACTCAAATAACTATTTGTTAAAGGCACTACAACAAATACTACCATTATGTATAAACACTTCACAATTTTATATATACACTAATTATCAAAGGTTTAGAGTACTTCTTTTAAAAAAAGAAATTATTTTATCGAGCAAGGATGCTTTAAATTGATCAAAAGCCATTTCAATTTTAATTATTTCTAATTTTTATAATATTTTGCTGTAGTGTAACACACTTGCTGAGTCAAAATCACTTCCATATTGCATAAAGTACTTTAGCTCTATTGTTTATATTATGTATTTTAACAATTTTCTTCAATAAAACCATATGATTACTTGCTTTTGATACTTTTTTGAACTAATTATTATTGCCTCATTGCTATTATGCATTTTAAGTAAGGCTACTGTTCGCTTAGGTCTATTTTTATTACAACAAAATGAATGATAATTATCCAATTACTCAATTAATCGTCAGAATAATCAACCGATTACTCGATTACCGTTCCAAAAGGAATGTTTGAAAATTGAGCATTGTTAATCTCATTGTTCTCAATAGTGAATCTCTTTATTGTAATACAGTATTTTTACTCTAAAACATTTTCTTTACTCAAATAATTATTTTTTAAAGGCCCTACAGCAAATACTACCATTATGTATAAACACTTCCATATTAGAATGCGTTGGATAACCCAATCCATGTCTGTTATAATTTATCTTAATTTGCCCTAAACCTTTTTAATATCGTTTGAGCCTATTTTTAATGTCTAATGTGAACTTTTCCCTCATCCTGCAATTCAATTAACAGGTCTTTACTTAGTGGACTTTAAAAGCACGATCGGTCTTGGAAAAATAATCCTCTTCGAAAAATAATCCTCCTCCAAACAATGTAGATTAGGTAAGGCCCTTTTGGTTGCGTTTTTACGTAAACAGATTTCCTACAGGTGCCGTTGTAGGCGACAGAGACATTACGCAAGGCTTAGTCCGTGTCAAAGAGAGAAGACGAGAACAGCTGCCGAGTTGGGTAACATGCCGAGACCCCTGACAGAGGCGGCCTGCTGTACTAACGTCTCCAGCCCTGGGCCGGAGGAGACTTCAAACGGCCCAGCACCCGGCGGGAGATCTTCTAAAGACGGACGGAGCAGCCTCTCGGCCATGAATCAGGCCTGTCAATAGCTGCCCATCCTCTCAACAGGTGTCCGAATTGTCGCACAATCACTTTCTCCTCGCTTGTCATAATGAAAGAGCCATTTCCCAACAAGTGGAACGCATTCTCACCATGAACTGGCTTCCTGTTGCAAACAAACAAGCACATAATGAAACATACAAGATCCAACGGCTACAATTAATTGCTCTAGAACAATGTCTTAGTACTGTTAGGAAGTCAAAGCGGAGATGTTGTACAGTAATGTGAAAATAAAAAACGAGCCTTTCAGAACTTTTCATGCTTCCCACAGACTGAACAGAAACAACCTGGCTGAAATTTTAAAGAAACAGTTCACCCAAAAATGGAACAGGAAACACACAAGAATGCATCTTCTGTTGTAGCTTGCACTATTCTGTTCTTAAAGGGATAGTTCACCCAAAAATGAAAATTACACCATGATTTACCCACACTCAAGCCATCCTAGGTGTACATGACTTTCGTCTTTTAGGCGAATACAGTCAAGAGTTACATAAAAAAAATGTTCTGGCTCTTCCAATCTTTATAATGGCAGTGAATGGGTGTTGGGATTTTGAAGCCCAATAAACTGCATAAATCCATCATAAAAAGTACTCCACATGGCTCCAGGGGTTAATAAAGGCCTTCTGAAATGAATCGATGCATTTGTGTAAGAAATATATCCATATTTAAAACTTCATAAACTGTAATCTCTATTTTTTGCTAACTATCATACATGCGTTCATGAGACAGTGGCGTTCCAGCAGATGACGTAGGATGTAGGCATAGCATAAGCTCCGGTGAGAATATGCTAGTCTTGCGAGAACCAAGTTTTGTTTACAACAAAAGAAAACCAGTCTTCTCTTAGCTCATACTGAAATCCTCTGACATTTTTCATTATAAATCCTTGTTTTGTATTTCTAATTTGTGACTGGTGTTTTGTTTTGCTCTCTCTACAGCACTTTTCTGTTTATTACCACGTTTGCCTACATCCTAGGTCACTCTCTCGTGAATGCGTATACAGCAATTAGAGAAAATTAAGAGATTACGGTTTATAAAGTTTCAAATATGGATATTTTTCATACACAAACACAGTTTGCTTCAGAAGGCCTTTATTAAACACCCAAAGCCATCTGGAGTACTTTTTATGATAGATGGATGCACTTTATTGGACTTCACAATCTCAACACCCATTATAAATTTCAGAAGAGCCAGGACATTTTTTAATATAACTCCGACTGCATTCATATGAAAAAAGAAAGTCATATACATGTAGAATGACTCGATGGTGAGTAAATCATGGGGTAATTTTAGTTTCTGGGTGAGCAACTAAAAAAAAAAAAAAAAAAAAAAAAAAAAACTAAAATTGTTATTTGTACATACAATGAAAGTCAATGGGGTCCAACATTGTTTTAAACCTTACTGANCAACTAAAAAAAAAAAAAAAAAAAAAAAAAAAAAACTAAAATTGTTATTTGTACATACAATGAAAGTCAATGGGGTCCAACATTGTTTTAAACCTTACTGAATCTAAATGTTTGGACAAAAACAGTTGAAAAATTACTTAAAAATCATCTTCTGATTTGGAAAGAGTAAGTTGAGGCAGAAAAATTAATTTTGGCAGAAATATCCCTTTTAACTAGGCCAACTCTGCTGCTCTCGCTCTAAATGGTCTGCCAAACGGCTATTATATTTTTTTCTATAGAACTAAAAAAAGAAAGCAGCCAACCCGTAGTTGAGTTTCGAGAACTTCTGGCCTTTGCCGGTCAGCTCTTAGTCTTCATTTGAGAACTTCAGAAACTGCCAACTTCAGATCTCCCCTGATGTATGAGGTTGCACTATTCCCAGGCCTCAGCTTGAAGGCTGGATGCAAAGGCTCTTGGGAAAAGAGCAGCCAGCTGAGCACAGCGTGTACACGCAGCAGCAGCCAAATTCGCCCTGTCACATTCGATTTCAGGGCCTCCATGTTGTATAAGCAACACCTCGTGCAGGACTCTGTGAGCTCCCCGCTTTGACATGTTTGTTGCCGCTGCGGGCTGACACTTATGTTACTTCAGCTCTGCAGAACATGGACAATTTAAACGCCCTAACAAGCCAAAAATGGACACGCCGTTCCTGGAATCAAACACTCTGGGATCAACATCCTGGACCGGTTCAAGCAACTTTTGAAGTACTACTTTCATAACCACACTAACAATGACACAAAAATCGATTAAGAGAATCAAAACCTACATATACGGCATTCAAAAAAAGACACTAACCAAGAAAGACACACAGCTAAGTATGTATTTTGGCCTCCGGAGAGTTCGTTGCTCAAGGCAGACGAGTGAATGCAAACATATGTTGGGCAGATGGCATTGCGTAGCTGGCACGGGGTCGGCGGGGGCGCTCAGCTGTATATCTAAGACGCCCAAGCCCTTCAGGAATGCACATGGAGGGCCAAGGATCAGGGCAGGAGGGGTGTCAGGCTATGGGGGCTTGAGGCCTTCATCGGCAGTGAGAAAGAGCAGGGCCCTGGGCCCTGTGAACTGACAGGCTCTGCAGGAGCCAGGAAAGTGCAGGAGCAACTCTACACTGCTCTCTGCGGGACTCTGTCAATTCTACCAATGACTACGTGTCAAAAAGTGACCTGGGACTGCTATGGTTGAACACGGCTCATGTCCAATCAGCGTTCAAAATCCTATTGCCGTCTGTGAGATTTACAATACAAAATGTACTGTAGCTGGTTTTAGAAAGTTAATCAAGAAGACAGATCAATTATGATGGTTTAAAAACATGTTACACACTGATAGATTCTTCTTCTATGGGCTGAACGGCAGTATACTGGTAATCTCCAGGAAAGAGTTATCAACGGACCCCATCGCATTCCCACTGGCTATATAGTTAGTGAGATAAGACAATCGATCTGAACATCCCAGGCACACGTGCCTCAGCCCACATGCTTCACAAACCTCATCCATATACATGTGAGGTTGATTCCTCAACCATGATCACGCATGTCCACCTACTCTGAGCTGTTAATCTCATAATCTTAATTGAGAGTGCTCTATTTTGCTTGAAACATTTTAGGGTAAACCAGGGCTAGTTGGTACAAGGTCTATTTCATAGTAACTATTACCATCCAATTATTGTACACACACACACACACAAAACATACATATATACAGTGCAGAGCATAAATGAGTATACCCCCTCTAAAACTTAAATTCACCAAATACTCTTTACTTAGAAGACATGTTAGGGTTCTTTGGAGATATGATGTCCCAACAAGCCTACTTGATCAATTATCAAAGAGGATTGTCAAAATTATTTGAGAAAAAAGATTTTCTTATCAAAGTGATAAAATGTTGCAAAAATGAGTACACCCTCCTGAAAGTTACTAAATAAAACTAAAAAATAAATAAATAGTGTATGTTTAAGGCAATTTTTAATCAACAGGTTTATATACTGAACCAAAACTTTTAAAGACAAGCAATTTCCTGACTCACACTTAATGCTGACAACAATGGAACCATTTGAGAGAAAACTACCAGGAGATTGATTTCTTAGCATAAAAGAGGACAATGGTACAAGAAGAATAGCAAATTATTGTTTTAAGTTTGAAAATACAGCAGAAGTACCACTGACATTCAAAAACAATGGACTTGTGACAAAGCCGGGAAAAGCTTTGAAAAGAGCCGTAAGACAATTTATCTTACAGAGTATGACACAGCTTGCAGAAGTGATGTTTATGGTTGTTGTCACCAAATTACCTACTTTAGCCAAAGCACAATAAACTCATTTAACCTCTTCCAAAATATAGACATCTGGGAAACCACACTCTTGTCTCATAAGAGCAAATAAATTCAAAAGAATCCGAAATGTTATGTTTTTGCTAGAGGAGGAGTACAGTGAAAAGTGCCTGGTTGCCACAGTGTCGTTCAGTGATAGTAAAGCTCTTATATTGGGTTGCATGAGTGCTGAAAGTGTGAGGGAGCTGTACTTTATCAATTCTGTCATGAATTCACACACCACTGTGTGATGTAATACAAAAACTTGAAACAGAAGATGCTACCCTCTCCTCATTCCCTGCATTAATTTCTTTATTATGCTATTTGCATTTATATAATTTCTTAATTATATTTACTTGTAGGCCAAAACATTGCTGCCAACAGTATGCGTGAGAGAGAATTTTGGGACAAAATGTGAAGAGAGTTTTGCCTTTGTAGGGCAGAACAGTTTTATATTTTTGCACATTACAAACTACCACATCAAGCATGACAACACATTCTACTATTGGGGCATGTTGTCACAAAAGGTCACCATGTGTTTCCTATACAGAGATAAACCAGCCCTGAGAAATATTCAAGAGAGTAAAAAGTGTGAACCAGTCCTTGGTTACCACAAACTACACAGTGACAGAGAAAGAGCCCTGCTTTCATTCTTGCAGAAGTGGATTATAGTTTGAAGCAGTGACTGCAAACTGTGGGGCAGTGGAGCAAGTTGGGCCAAAAAGTGTCACAATCCAGAACCACCCTGGGTTCATTGTTCTGACTCCTTTTGTGGCTGGACGCCACTGTACTAAGGAATCTGGAAAAGAAAGGCTCCCTAACAGTCGGTCATGCACCAGTGCTTTTGGCAACAACAAGTCCATGGCCTATATTGCCTTCATTTTGCTCTGGAGGCTGTGTCCCCACAACAGAAATCCCTATTACTGGTTATAGAACAGGCTTTATTAGAGAGTGGAGCTTTGAAGGGCAGAACAAAAGAGCGTCCTATGTTTAGATTAGATAATGTAAGCAACCGCTTTTCTGCATGGATGACACTACACAATAAGCCACCTCATGAATACTAGCTAGCCCAGATCCTAGGGCTCTCTTTGTTTCATAATTACTGCAAGAAAAATGAAAAAAGAAAACCTAATCAAACGTGGTCTGGTCTGTCACTAAACCACGCTTATCATTAACAATGGGGATAATGGCTGTGCGTGTTCCGATTGCCTGAATGTTGAAACTGTTCTAGTAAGTAACTGGCTGCGGGATAGTCGGATATATCCAGGGAAACTCTGCAAACAAACAATGCAATAAAATATCTGTGCACAACATGTTCTCCCCAATGAATCTTCCTAACGAACACCTCTTAATGACAGCACACTCCGAGATGCTTTCAGATCTGTCAGCACAAATGTCTCATTCGGTTTGCCATTTTCCCACTATTAGTTTTGTATTCCAAAGCAATCAACGAATCAGCATGGAATGCGGCAACTGGCTTGAAAAACCATGGGAAAAAGGTGATGAAATACCAGTCTGTTGAAGAAATCATTTCTTTAAAATCATTTGTATCTGGAACTCATTTAACAAAGAAACACAAAACCCCTGGGTACTTAAGTCACACTGACAATGTCTGAAAGTCACTGGATTAGACGTAAAAAAAAAAAAAAGAACCAACTGGTATCAGCCAACTGGCGCTACAGTGATTTCATAATTTGAAATCTTTTGTCTGAGAGAGTTTTCTATATGCCTTTGAAAAAAATGTTTGTTTTATATTTTGTTCATTAAAAACTGCATACATAATGATAGACAGAACAACAGAATGATATACAGAATGATAGATAGAACGATATAACGATAGATAGACAGACAGATAGAATGATCGATGGATAAAATGATAGAATGACAGAACAATAGATAGAATGACAGAACGATTAAGGATGATAGAACGAAAGAACAATAGAACGATAGATAGAAAAATGGATAGATAGATAGATAGATAGATAGATAGATAGATAGATAGAAAGAAGGAAAGATAGAATAAAGAAAAAAATATAGATAGAATGATAGATTGAATGAAAGAACAACAGAAAGAACACTAGAAGTGTAGATAAAACAGCGGACAGTACGATAGAAAAAAGAGAGTGATAAAACAATAGAATGAAAACGATAAAAAGAACGATAGAGGGACAGATAGAATGAAGAACAAATGATAGATAGATAGATAGATAGATAGATAGATAGATAGATAGAAAGAAAGAAAGAAAGAAAGAAAGAAAGAAGGACAGAAGGACAGAATAAAGAAAAAATGATAGATAGAACGATAGATAGATCGAATGAAAGAACAATAGAAGTGTAGATCAAACAACGGACAGTATGGTACAAAAAAGATAGAGTAATAGAACAACAGAATGAAAACGATATAAAGAACGATAGAGGGACAGATAGAATGAAGAAAAAATGATAGATGATAGATATATGGAAAGAACAATAGAAGGAACAATAGAAGGATAGATAAAACAATGGATAGTATGATAGAAAAACAACAGATAGAATGAAAACTATATAAAGAATGATAGAAGGACAGATTAAAAAGAAAAAAATGATAGATAGATAGATAGATAGATAGATAGATAGATAGATAGATAGATAGATAAACAATGGAAAAAACTGTAGATAGAATAACAGAACAAAAGAATGAAAGAATAAAAACAATGATAGATAGAACGATGGATAGAATTATAGAAAAAAATGACAGAATGATAAATTGAACGATATGAAAGAACAACAGAATGAACGATAGAAGGATGGTCAGAACAATAGAAAAAATTAGAGATAGAATGATAGAATGAAAGAAGGATAGAAAGAACGACAGAAAAAAAACAATAGAGAACTACAGAACGATAGAACGATAGATAGATAGATAGATAGATAGATAGATAGATAGATAGA
>JAHKKF010527511.1:4461-16698 GCA_019740295.1 Labeo calbasu | reverse complement strand
TTGTGTACATAGAAAAAGTCTTAGATCTTTGAGTTCAGTTCATGAAAAATGGGGGCAAAAACAAAAGTGTTGCGTTTATAATTTTGGTCAGTGTATGTATGTATGTGTATATATATATATATGGTTAAAAAAATACAAGAACTACTTAATTACTGTAACTTTAAAATTAAAATGGAATACATAAAAATAAAAACTGTCTCACAATTTTAATAAAAACTATAACCATACATATAGCCATAGAATATGGCAAAAAATAGGTATCTCAGAAGGCAACACTGCTTCTTGGTCCCTCTATATCCTGTCTAGGTTGGCAGCTTTTACTACATTTTTACTAGGTTACAGAACAGCTTCAGGTCTGCCTACAGATGGAAGGTCAAAACAACACGTCTTGCATCTCCGAATTTGCATTTTATTTCAACCTTGGCAAATCAATGCTAGATCTGAACATAATATATGTGAGATCAATTATTTCCTTCTCGTGCTTCCTTGGTAGAACCCTGAGGTATGTTCCCCGCCCAGGAGCAGAGAGTGTGCCGGCAAGGTTGATTGATAACCTCCCGCTCACCGCAGCACGCATCACGCCTGCCCTGCGGTTTTCTCAGCTCCGTGGAGTGGACTTCCTCTGGGTAAGACAGAGATCACGGAGACCCATTAGCAGGCCCCTCACGCAGGTGTCGTCAGAGCCTCATGCTGTGAAGCGGGCTGGATTCACCTTGCCTTTGGAGGAGAGCGCACTAGACAGAGAAACAACAAGGTTAGGAAAGATGTAGGGGGAGGTTGAACTATAAATTAATTTAACCCTGCAAGCACAAAATATTGCTGAGTGCTTCTGTGTTTGATACATGATTAGATATTCTGTAAATAAAATATAGCTTTTTTTTGACATTCACAAAATTGCATCTTTCCAAACATCTTTTTTATGATATCTTACACTAGACTATATTTTTTTATTGTATTTTATTATGTATAATAATTATATATAATATGCAGTTTTCTATTAAATATATACAATACTGGTAAAAAGTTTGGAACAATTAATCAAGTTATTTACATTTTTGCATCACAATTCTTTTTAATTTAAAAAATACTTGAAATAAGATAAACATTAAAATAATTGTAAATTAATAATTGTTTTTTATGTATATATATTTTAATACATGGTTATTAATAAATAAATAATTAAATAATAATAATACATATTTTATGTGCATTTATTTAATAAAAAACACAGTAATACACACACACACACACACACACACACTGAAATATTATTACAATTTAATATATTTTAAATCATGATTTATCCTTGAGATAGCAAAGATAATTTTTCAGCAGTCGGCATCACGTTCCTTTAAAAATCATTTTAATATGCAGATTAGGTGCACAATTATTAATAATTGTTTATATTATTATCAATGTTGAAACTGTTTTTTTGTGTAAGCCTGTTCCCGCCACTTAATAAAAAAAAAAAAAGGTAATTACGACTTTTAATATTACAGTTCACACAATTCTGACATTTTTTTTCTTGTAATTCAGAATTGCAATTCTGATTTTATTTCTCGCTATTGTGAGTTTATATCCTAGTATTTCGACTTTATAACTTGCAATTGTACGTTTGTATCACGCAATTCTGAGAAAAAAGTCTGAATTTTGAGAAAAATTTTGAGATACAACCTGCGATTCTGAGGAAACATTCAGTTTAAAATGCAATTCTGACTTTTTTCTTAGAATTATGAGATTTAAACTTACATTAGTGAGAAAAAAGTTAGATTTGCAAGTTATCTCGCAATTCTGATTTAATTTTTTGCAATTGTGAGTTTATATCCTGCTATTTTAACTTTATAACTTGCAATTAAGTTTATATCACACAATTCTAAGAAAAAGTCAGAAATGCAGTCTCGCAATTCTGACTTTGTAACTCACAATTGCAAGTTTATATCTCACGATTCTATGAAAACTTGTGATTTTGAAAAAAAAAATCAGTTTAAACTTGCAATTCTGACTTTTTTCTCAGAATCGTGAGATTTAAACTCACAACTGCAAGAAAAATGTCAGAATTGCAAGGCACAAACTTACATTTGTGAGAAAAAAAGTCACAATTGTGAGTTTTTATCTCGCAATTCTGATTTTATTTCTCACAACTGTGAGTTTATGTGCTACTATTTTGACTTTATAACTCGCAATTGTGAGTTTATATCTCACAATTCTGAGAAAAAAGTCAGAATTTTGAGAAAAAGTCAGAATTGCGAGATACAAACTCGCGATTCTGAAAAAAAAATTCTGTTTAAAACTCGCAATTCTGACTTTTTTCTTAGAATTGTGAGATTTAAACTTACATTAGTGAGAAAAAAGTTAGATTTGCAAGTTATCTTTGCATGTGAGTTTATATCCTGCTACTTTAACTTTATAACTTGCAATTAAGCTTATATCACGCAATTCTGAGAAGAAGTCAGAATTGCAAGTTCATATCTCGCAATTCTGACTTTATAACTCACAACTGTGAGTTTATACCTCACAATTCTTCTCAGAATTTCTCAGAATTGCGAGAAAAAAGTCTGTGAGAAGAAAAAGAACTGTGAGATACACACTCACGATTTTGAAAAACAAATTCAGTTTAAAACTTGCAATTCTGGCTTTTTTCTCAGAATCGTGAGATTTAAACTCAAAAAACGTCAGAATTGCGAGGCACAAACTTAGATTTGCGAGAAAAAAAGTCACAATTGTGAGCTTTTATCTCGCAATTCTGGTTTTATTTCTCACAATTGTGAGTTTATTTCCCACTATTTTGACTTTATAACTCAAATATAAACTATGAGTTTATATCTCACAATTTTGAGAAAAAAGTCTTGTGAGATACAAACCCGCGATTCTGAAAAAATTCTGTTTAAAACTCGCAATTCTTTTTTCTTAGAATTGTTAAGATTTAAACTTACATTAGTGAGAAAAAGTCAGATTTGCAAGTTATCGCGGAATTCTGATTTTTCGCAATTGTGAGTTTATATCCTGCTATTTTAACTTTATAACGCAGTTCTGAAAAAAGTCTGAATTGCGAGTTCATGTCTCAAAATTCTGATTTTGTAACTCAGTTTATATCAATTCTGAAAAAAAAGTGACTTAATTTCTCAGAACTGCAAGTTTAAATCTCACAAAAGTCAGAATTGCGAGTTTGTATTAGGCAGTTCACATCATAATTGTGATATAAATGTTGCAGTTACCTCTTTTTCTTTTTTATTCAGTGGCAGAAACGGGCTTCCATAGTTTTTGCTGTATAATATTTTTGTGATGCATATTTTCAAGATTCTTTGGGTAATTCAAAGTTCAAATATAACAACAGTTATGTGAAATAATATTATAAATGTCTTTACTCTCACTTTTATGTGTATTATTATTATTTAAGAATTACTTACAGAGCGTTTAAATATTTCTTATATTAGATTTTTATATATGTATTTTCATACATTTTACGTCTATAATATATAAACTTTTATTTATTGCATTGCACTTAATACTGTGTGTGTGTGTGTGTGTGTGTATATATATGTATATGAAAATTTCTCTCTATCTCTCTACATATATTGCTGCAGAATGCTGATCTACTTTTCATTCATTGAGGCTAGTCATTGATTTGTGGCAGCACTGCTACAGTAATTAGCACTATTTTTAAAAAGGATCTAGCTTAGTGTCGTGCAATTTTAGCTCTAAATTGGGTTTCTTATAACGTGATATAGTGCAATTAAAATTCCATTAAAATTTAATTGCACAAAAGAAGTATTTCAGATCCGTACCCCGTGATATAAAGATAAACACAAGGAAAATGGGTAACGCCATGTGGCCTGTGGCTCTTATTGAATCTCTAAATAGAAATAAAGTCTCATAGCAGGCAGATCTTCGCTCCTGCTGCAATTAAGACCTGTATCGATCTCCTCCCTATTACATTAAAACCGTGTGGGGCTATAATTTAATCCATTTTAACTTAATGTCTCTAAGAACACACCGTACATAATCATCAACATGACTAATTGTACTATGCATCACAAATAAAGCACAGAGGCCCCATCATCTCAGGCAGCTGATTACAGGAGGCTGATAGATATTCTGCCCTGACCTTGCGTAACCGAGATCCGTTTTACAGTTTCTGCTTTAAAACTCCTGTTAGTCATTGTAAAGGGATGAAATTTACCTAGCGCTGATACCCTCTTCTCAGTGTCAAAGCTCTCGGTACAGGGGTCTCAAAAAGGCTTATCAGAACAGAAGAGGTCAAAATGAAGAGGGGATTATGGGTGCTTAGGTCTTCACTAGGGATGGGAGTTTTATGGAATTTAACTAACTCTGATTCCAGTTCCATTTAAAGACCACATGAAAGCCTTTAAGGAGTGCAGCTTTTGGTTCACATTTTGGTTGGACCATTGACAAACTTCTGAGCTTGTTTTATTAAGTGGAAATTGGAGTTGATCTTCTACTTTTGTGAGTGGAATAGTTTTTATGAACTTTTATGAAAGACATTTATTAATCATATGAAAAACAAAGCATTCCATGTAAGTAATTTAAATCTCAGTCTAAACAGTTATGGCTGTAAAAATGTAATTCATTTAATTCAACATATTTTTACCCTGCATTTTAAATATTAAATATTGTTGCATGTAAAACACATTTATTTTAGTTAATTAAAAATTAAAAATTTAATTTGTATCAGTTTTTTGGAATTTTATAGGGTAATATGGATAAATCTAATAATGGTTCTTCTTCTTAGTAGTATTTGGCATTTTTACACCAAACACTTGTATTTGTATTTTGTATCTTATAATGGTTCTTATTATGTTTAAAAATCTGGGGCATTTTTGTGATTTTTGTGGTATTTTTTCATCAAGCACATTTATTTTTTTTAATATAGTCTTTAAAAAGTTTAAAGAAATTAATATTTTAATATTATAATACAAATTAATATATTAATTTGTCATTTTTGGTGGTATTTTTGCACATTAAACACATTTATTTTGATTTATTGTCAAATATTGTTACTAATTAGTTTCTGTGTTTTGGTATTTTTGCAGAAAACATTTGGTTAAATCTGACAATGTTTTTTCTTATTAATTAGTATTTCAATATTTTTGTGCCAAACACTATTTTTTGTTAAATATTTATAATGGTTCTAATTATTACATTTTAAATATTTGGGGCATTTTTGTGGCTTTCAGTGGTATTTTTGCATCAGACACATTTATTTTGCTAAAATGTTTTTCTTTCTTTTCTTTTTTTAAAGAAATTAATACTTTTATTCAGCAAGAATGAATTAGGGAATTTTACTTACTTACTTACTCTGATTCCAGGTCCATTTAAAGATCACATAAAAGCTTATTTTTGGGATTTTTGGTGGTATTTTTGCACATTGAACACATTTATTTTGGTTTAGTATCAAATATATAAAATGTTGTTTCTAATTAATATCAGTGTTTTGGTATTTTTGCAGAAAACATTTAACTGAATCTAACAATGTTTTTATTAATAAGTATTTCATTATTTTTGCACCAACCACTTTTATTTTTGTTAAATATCTTATAATAATTCTTATTATTATATTTTAAATATCTGGGGCATTTTTGTGAAGTTTCAGTGGTATTTTTGCATCAAACATATTTATTTTGGTTTTTTAGAAATTAATACTTTTATTCAGCAAGCATGCATTCAGTTGAACAAAAGTGATTTCTCTAAATTGCGGTAAAATAAATTAAATATAAAATATTATGCAGCACAGCTGTTTTCAACATTAATAATGCTGAAAATTCAGCTTTGCATAACAGGAATAAATTACATTTTATAATATAATAAAATAGAAAACAGTTATTTTAAATTGTAATAATAATCTACAGTTTGTTAGTAAACCAATCCAGCCTTAGCAGGCATACAAAAAAAAAAAAAAAAAACATGTTTTGAATGGTAGTGTAGATGAATGCAAATAACAGGCCACAGAACTCTTATTTTGATTTGAGTCATTCTATTATTTTAGTTCCTTAATTGTTCTATTAATAATTCTTTACTATTTTTGAGGAGTACTGTATCTCAGTGTATGGTTTTAATGTTTGTTTATCTGTTTTCTCTCTATCTTGTTGTCATATCAATAAATGGAAGAGCAGGAAATTGTTTTCCTTCAGATCTGTGTGAAGGCATTAAAAAATGCATTAATGAAGCAAAACATAATAGGATTGATATTGAAATTCATATCTTGTCATGGAACGGATTAAGGAAAAAGGTCATTGCTTTGATAAGAAAGAATAAAAGCAATCAAAGTCACATTCATCTTAACCAGAATCCTGGCAGAAAGGCTCCACATTGAGGTCAAGCACTCCAGTAGATAAAAAAAACACTCCACGCTTATTTAACTGGAGAATTTCCAACAGACATATGAAAGACAAATGTAATAAATCGTATTTATGCAACTAGGTTTTTGCAGAAAATAAATCATGCTTTTCCAATGCAAAAATGACTGTAATGTTAGCAGTTGTCATTTGGTTCTGACCCAAATCAAAATAAGTCCAGACCATATTCTGGTCTGTGGCTCAGGTCCCTCCGGTGCAAGTCACTCATTTTATAGTCTGTCAGGCTAAAATCATTCGCTTAGAAAAATAATCGCAGCTCTCACCAACAAGCCTGATTTGAGATGTCATTCATGTCTGTAGCGCAAAAAGTGCAGAATATGAATCTCAGCAAGTGAGATATAGCATAACATAAAACCACAGAAATCTCTTAGAATCCCCCAGATAGATCTGTCAGAGATTTAGTGTGCGGTGAAAGCTTAGATGTTGGCTTTAGCTGCATCAGAATATGATTTCAAATTATTCTAAGCACGTTTTTAAGCTGCTGTGTTTAGCGTTTGGTACCCAAAACAAGCTCACGGAGATACAAGAAATGGATCCTCAATTCAAGTCTCGACTAACATAAGGATTACCACAATAACACTGCTTGAGCAGTAAGCAATTGACATTTGAGCTTGTAAGAGAAACCTGCAATATGTCTTAAATTAGGCTAATCGTCTCACCATGTGGGTCTTATTACGTCAATTACATTCAATAACATGGGGAAATTAAAGAAACCATTTCATTAAAAGTTTTAGATTTGGTAAAATAAGAAGTATATCTGCTGGGATGAAGCACAGCACTGTTTAAATGCTCTAAATTGCTTCTTTAAATTGCTAATATAGCTAATATAGTTTTTGGCAAATGTATGCTGTAAACACAATTAGCATGTTCTGACAAACAATCTAACTAAGGTGTTGCTCTCAAACAGCATGTCAGTTTTGAGTTAATGGGAAGAACTGTTAGTCAAAACAGTCCATTAAGGAAGCAAAAATGCTTGAAATGGAAAATGACTGATTTATGATCCTGTGTCAGCAGCCGAACTACTGTAATGCGGATTTTAAATTGCATAATTATTATTGTCCTCCTAAAAGATTATTAATATGTAATTTCTGTCTAATAAATATAGATTTTTATTCTATTTTATTGTAGTCTTATCGTTCAACTGTATCTATCATTTTATTATTCCATTGTTTTATCATTTTATTATATTTATATCTATCATCTGTTTTGTTCTGTCTGTCTGTCTGTCTATCGTTTGTTCGTTTGTTCGTTCATTCGCTCGTTCATTCGTTCGTATTTGTTCATTCTATCATTCGTTCCATCCATCAATCTATTGTTCATTCATTCGTTTGTTCGTACATTCTATAATTTATTCTATCCATTCATCCATCTATCCATCCATCCATCCATCTTTCTTTTCTTCGTTTGTTTGTTCGTTCATTCTGTCATTCATTCTATCGTCCATCTGTCTGTCTATCTATGTATCTATCATCTATCTATCCATCCAGCCATGCATCGTTCATTCATTTGTTCATTCATTCATTCTGTCTGTCTATTATCTATCTGTCTGTCTATCTATCTATCTATCCATCTATCTACCTATCCATCTGTCTATCTGTCTATCTATCTATCTGTCTGTCTGTCTGTCGGTCTATCTATCTATCTATCTATCTATCTATCTATCTATCTATCTATCTATCTATCTGTCCGTTCATTCTTTCTATCCATCCACACATCGCTTATTCATTCGTTTGTTCATTCTGTCATCTGTTCCATCATTCATTCTATCCGTCCATACGTTTGTCCATCCTTCTGTCCGTCTGTTTATCTATCTGTCTGTCTGTCTGTCTGTCTGTCCGTCTGTCCATAGGTGGATGGATGGATAGATAGAGAGAATGAATGATGGAACAAATTATAGAATGAACGAACAAACAAATAAATGAACAATGGATGGATGGATAGAATGATAGAAAGAATGATTGATATTATTTGTACCATCAATCCATCCATCCATCATTCATTCAGTCGTTTGTTCGTATATTCTGTCATTTGATCTATCATTCATTCTATCCATCTATCCATGCATCTATCCATCGTTCATTCATTCATTTGTTCATTCATTCTATCATTCGTTCTATCAATCTGTCCACCCACCCATCGTTCATTCATTTGTTTGTTCATTCATTCTGTCATTTGTTCTGTCATTCATTCTATCTGTCCGTCCATCCGTCTGTCCATGCATCCATCCATCCATCCATCTATCTATCTATCTATCTATCTATCTATCTATCTATCTATCTATCTATCTATCTATCTATCTATCTATCTATCTATCTTTCTATCTGTCTGTCTGTCTGTCTGTCCGTCCATAGATGGAAAGACAGATGGTCTATCTATGTATCGTTCGTTCATTTGTTTATTCTATCATTCATTCATTCCATCCATCAATCAATCCATCATTCATTCATTTGTTTGTTCATTCTGTCATTTGTTCTGTCATTTATTCCATCTATCCATCATCCAACCATCCATCGTTCGTTCATTCTGTAATTCATTCTATTATTCAGTCCATCCATCCATCCATCCATTGTTCATTCGTTCATTCATTCTATCATTTGTTCATTCTATCTATCTATCTATCTATCTATCTATCTATCTATCTATCTATCTATCTATCTATCTATCTATCTATCTATCGTTCTATTCATTCTATCTATCGTTCTATCATTCTATCTATATTAACAGTCTGACTGAGGATAATTCTCAACCATATCCTCATCTGAGTCTTTCCGGGGAGTTGAATTGATGAAGCATCACTTTACTCACAGTCAGACTGAAGCTTGTCATTACTCAGTAAATATGCATTCAGTTAATTCATTTCTCTCCCTACAGTTACTGACAAGGCCGGTGAGATTTCAAATTGATGGTGGCAGAAGGTGACGTGGGTCTGTCTCTTTAAAAGGTCAGTCCAGGAGAGATCACACGCACCTGTGGATTCCCGTGTGGGTGCTGTGGATTGCTCTCAATATTGAGACTGATTGAGGCCGGCGACCAGCGCAATCAGAAAATGTGTCGCGGCATAACCATCGACAGATCTCACAAATGATTTTTTTTGAGAACAGAATTGAACTGAACGAGGGAAAGGCCAAATCTGTTTCGGCCCATTAAATCCTACAAATGATAAATACGCTCCCTAATGGAGGTGTTGCTGTGAGAGAGAAATGACCGTGAGTCCACTCTTCTAAAGAGATTCTGTGACTCATCTATACAATAGAAATCAAAGTCACGCTTTTGTATACAGCAGATGACTTATTTATGCTTTGAAGGAGTTATCCTCTAATGCCAGTGTGTCTTGTTGCTAATGAGCTTATGCTACTTGCATAATCATATAAGCATTATGAGTGCCTCATAAGGAGCTTAAATGTTAATCACAATGTACTGTTTGTGCGTCCACACTTAAGAAGAACTTTTACTCTTTGATAGGTTGGAGGTTGTCGTATCTTCAAGAGGTTTTGTAGAAAGCCTTCAAGTGATGAAACCCATGATGTGTTTAAAGGATTAGTTCACTTCCAGAATAATTTTTTTCAGAATAAATTTCCTTTACAAAAAAACATAAAACAACGTTGAAGTACACAGACAAAGAATTAACTATGCATGACTTTTCAAACATGATTACAAAATGCATTATTTATTTTTTATTTATTTATTTATTTATTTTTTATTTTTTTATTATTTATTTAAACTGAGCAGTCTTGTTGTTCTGTTCTGACAAATAAGTGAATTTAAGAATATTCCAGCAATTTGTTTTTAATATAATGAAACTAAATAAACACAAAAAACTACAAAGAATCATTGTAAAAGTATCATAAAATGTGTCCATAAGACTTGTTCATTATTTGTGTGACATACAGATCAGGGATATTGTTATCTAACATTAAAACTTCATTATTTGAAATAAAATAAATGTAAACTGAAATTAAATAACACTAAAAATATTTTTTAGCTAGTTACCAAGGCAAAATTTCTCATCATGTTTAGTTTAACTTGAAGTACTAAAATAACTAAAACTGATGGTAACACTTTACAATAAGGTTCATTAGTTAATATTAGCATTAATTAACATAAACAATACTTAGTTAAGAGTGAACTACTTCTGCAGCAATTATTAATCTTAGTTAACATTAATTTCAGCATGTACTAATACATTATTAAAATCACAAGTTGTGTTTGTTAACATTAGTTAACACTGTGAACATTGTAAACTTACATAAACAATGAACGACTGTAATTTTTATTAACTAATATTAACAAAGACTAATAAAATGTATTGTTCATTGTTTGTTCATGTTAGTTAATACATTAACTAATGTTAACAAATGACACCTTATTGTAAACCCTAAAACTAAATTAAAATTATATAGACATATTAAAAAATATAATTAATAATAACAATAATAAAAATGGCAAAACATCCAAATAATAATAAAAAAAGATGAATTAATATAATTAAAACAACACTAGTACAAATAACACTGGTACATATTGAAATTTAAAGGGACAGTTCACCCAAAAATGAAAATTATCCCATGATTTAGTTACCCTTAAGCCATCCAAGGTGTATATGACTTTCTTCTTTCAGATGAATACTTTCAGAGTTATATTAAAAAATGTTCTGGCTCTTCTAAGCTTTATAATGGCAGTGAATGGGTGTTGAGATTTTGATGTCCAATAAAAAATATGTTAGCATTGCAAGAACCAACTTTTGTTTACAGCAAATGAAAACCAGTCTCCACTTATATCGCTTATATCGAAATCAACTGACTATTTTCTTTACAAATCCTTGTTTTGTACTTTAGTTAGTGGATTAGCTAGAGATTACGGTTTATAAAGTTTTAAATATAGGTATTTTTCTTACACAAATGCATCGATTTACTTCAGAAATCCCTTTTTAACCCTTTGAAGCTGTATGGAGCACTTTTGTGATGGATGGAATCACTGTTTTAGACTTCAAAAGCTCAACACCCATTCACTGGCATTGTAAAGCTTGGAAGTGCCAGAACATTTTGTAATATAACTCTGATTGTATTCGTCTGAAAGAAGAAAGTCATATACATCTAAGATGGCTTGAGGGTGAGTAAATGATGGAGAGTAAAATAATTTAAAGGAGAAGTCCACTTCCAAAACAAAGATTCACATATAATGTAATCACCCCCTTGTCATCCAAGGTGTTCATGTCTTTCTTTCTTCAGTTGTAAAGAAATTGTTTTTTGAGAGAAAAAATTTCAGCATTTTTCTTCATATAATGGACTGCTATGGTGCCCTGATTTGGAGCTTCCAAAATGCAGTTTAAATGCGGCTTCGAATGATCCCAAATGCGGTTGTAAATGATCCCGGTCGAGAAAGAAGGGTCTTATCTAGCGAAACGATCGGTTATTTTCATAAAAATAATACAATTTATATACTTTTTAATGTCAAACACTCGTCATGTCTTACTCTGCCTGGACTGTTTTTTTCCGGTTCATGACAGGGTATGTCAAAAAACTATATCCTATATCGCTGTTTTATCTTTTTGGTTAAGGGTGTTTGATCTTCTTTGCATGTTCACTTTGCAAAGACTGTGTCGGTACTTCTGCAGCGATGTAGGATGATTTTGAATTGATTTTTGAAGTTGAGGGAGAAAATACGATTGTTTTTCGACATAGCCTAACTGTCTTGAGTCAGAATACAAAGAGTTCAGGGAGAGAAAGGCAAGACGAGCGAAAAAAAATGAAAAATGAAAATCGATCGTTTCGCTAGATAAAACCCTTCTTCCTCGGCTGGGATCGTTTACAACCGCATTTGGGATCGTTTGAAGCCGCATTTAAACTGCATTTTGGAAGTTCAA
>JAHKKF010527508.1:23746-53871 GCA_019740295.1 Labeo calbasu | reverse complement strand
ACCACCCAATGAGCCAACCTCTGCTTAGAGGCAGCATTCCCCTTCTGCTGACCTCCAAGCAAACAAAGAGCTGCTCGGAGCGTATGAGCTCCGGGTGCAGTCCACATAAGTGCGCAAGGCACGAACGGGACACAGCAACGTACAGGCTGGGTCTGCCTCCTCCGGGGGCAGAGCTCGGAGGTTCACCACCTGAACCCTGAAGGAGTGGTGGGAACCCTGGGCACATAACCAGTCCGGGGTCTCAAGGTCACGTGAGAATCAGCCGGACCGAACTCAAGGCACGACTCGCGGACAGAGAAGGCGTGCAGGTCCCCCACCCTCTTGGTGAGCGCGATCAGGAGTGCAGTCTTCAGAGACACATATTTCAGCTCAACTGATGCGAGGGCTCAAAAGGGGCCCCCCGAAGGCCTAAGCACAACGGAGAGGTCCCAAGAGGGGATGAGGTGCAGAAGGGGGATTAGCCTCCTAGCACCTCTCAGGAACCTGGCAATCAGGTGATGCTTCCCGAGGGACAGGCCAGCAACCGCGTCATGATACGCGGTGACGGCCGTCACAAAGACTTTTAAAGTGGAGGGGGACAGTCTCCGCTCCAACTTTTCTTGAAGAAAGGAAAGCACCACACCGACCGAGCACCTCTGTGGGTCCTCCCGGCGGGAGGAGCACCAGTCAGCGCACAGACCTCACTTCAGCGCATAGGCCTGCCTGGTAGAGGGGGCTCTAGCCTGAGTGATGGAGTTAACCACGGCCCGGGGAAGGCCAGTGAGGTCTACCGAGTCCCGCCCAGAAGCCACACGTGGAGGTTCCAGAGGTCAGGACGCGGGTGCCAAACCGTGCCCATCCCCTGAGAAAGAGGGTCCTTCCTCAGGGGAATCTTGCAGGGGGGGCTGTCGTGAGGAGCATTAGGTCGGCGAACCTGGTCCGGGTGGGCCAAAAAGCGCAACCAACAGGACCTGCTCCTCATCCTCCCTGATCTTGCACAGAGTCTGTGCAAGGAGGCTCACTGGGGAAGGCGTACTTGAGGAAGCCCCGAGGCCAGCTGTGTGCCAGCGCGTCCCTGCCGAGGGGGGCCTCGGTCAGGGCATAAAACAGCCGGCAGTGGGAGGATTCTGGGGAAGCGAACAGATCTACCTGGGCTTCGCCGAATCGACTATAACCTGGGGGTGGAGTCGCCATTCTCCGGGGCAAGTGAGCTGTCGTGAGAGAACATCAGCTGCACAATTCAGCTCTCCCGGAATGAGAACAGCACGCAGCGACCTGAGCTGCGTCTGACTCCACAGGAGGAGATGGCGGGCGAGTTGCGACCTGCGACGAGAGCACGGACCACCCTAGTGGGTAATAAACGCTACCGTCGGAACATTGTCTGTTCGGTTAGTGCGTGCTTGTCGCGTAATAACGGCAAAAACCCGACGTAACGCAAAAAGCACCGCGAGCAACTCGAGGCAATTAATGTGCCACTGCAGTCGAGGTCCTGTTCCAGGAGCTCGAGGCTGCCTGCCCGTTGCATAAGGCACCCCAGCCGGTCTTGGAGGCAACTGTGTTCACAACCATGTGCCTTGACACCTGGCCCAGGGGCACGCCTGCCCGTAGGAACCGCACACTCCACCAGAGGGCGTCAACGTGAAAGCACACGATCGGAGATGCGTCTTGAGAAAGACACTCCCAACGAGCGTGCTTCGTTGGAAGCAGCTACGAAATTGGTCCCATTGTCTGACCTGAGAACTTTCACTTGTCCCCTTCTGGCTACAAACCGACGTATAGCATTTAAAGAGGAATCGGTGTCCAACAAAGAAGCGACCTTGATGTGCACCACACGAATAGCCAAACAAGTGAATATAACTCCATATTTCTTGACAAGGCGTCTTCCATGTTTAACCATAATTGGTCCAAAGTAATCTACACCTACTCTTGTAAAAGATGGATCATCTGGCGTCACCCTGTCTGATGGTGAATCTGCCTCATTTGTTTTCCTGTGGAGGTATGTAAACGACGACACATCTTGCAAGCATTTTTCTTTTTTTTTTCTGCGTTTTTGCCTTTTGTAGATAGGACAGTAATGAGACAGGAAATGAATTGGAAGAGAGGGGGGGGAGCGGGACCGGGAAAGGTCCACGAGCCGGGATTCGAACGTGGGACACCCGAAGTGCAATGGCGCTGCATGTCGACGCACTGCCCACGAGGCTATTGGCGCCGACTTGCAAGCATTTTTCTAATTGTAGATTTGGCACTTGGTATCCATTATTTCTGTTGCAGTGTAGAAATCATGGGATTTCTGCCACCGTGTCCTGTTTTCTCATGAACATTGTGGAGGATCAAGTTGGTGACATGAAGATCCTTCACAATAATCATAGGCCGCTTGGCTTCTTCCGGCATAGCAGCATTGCTTAGTCTTCCACCGATGTGTAAAACTTCATTGTGCAACTGAGGGTTTAACCTGTAGATAGAACTGTCTCTTTTTATGTCTCGTCCACTTTGCAAAGCTGATATCTCCTCAGCAAACTTCTCTCTTTGACAGAACTTCACTATTCCAAGCTCAGCCTCCTTCAAATCATTAACCGAAATGTGACTTTCTTTCCATTTAGCTTTGATGTCTGTCATCCTTTTGTCCACTCTAGTTGAGTTAGCTGGAGTCTCTGCAATAAAATTCTTTCTCCTTTGCACAAGTTTCTACAGCATAGATTTAAACTTTAGAATCCATGCTACGATGCACTGAAGCTTTATCCAGGAGGAGAAGTGATTCATCAGTTATCTAACCAAATAGTTGCTGTGTTGGGTCTGTACTAAATTGACCAACATTGACCTCTTGATCTCTGGATCATCTGCAGATATCATCATTTGGTCCATTTTCTTTGGCCACTCATGTGGGGATTGGTAAAGAAATTCTGGGCCTGAGATCCATTTTTCATTTTGCAGGAAAGTGTTGACCTTCTGCCCTCTTGAGGCACAATCCGCTGGATTCGATGTAGTATCATCGTGGTTTCACTGTTTGATGTTCGAGCCCTTTAGAATTGTTGTGACTGTTCGCCATGAATGTTCTGAATCTTGTGCTTTCATTTCTGAGATATTTAAGCACAGCTGTGCTGTCCGTCCAGTACACTGAAGGTTTAAGTTCCAGCTGTAGTTCTTTTCTTAACATCAGATCCATTTTTGTGGCCACTGTCACAGCTGTCAGTTCCATTCGTGGAATTGTACGCCTTTTCAGAGGGGCAACTCTGGCCTTCCCTATGATAAATACACAGTGCACCCGATGCTGTTGATTTCGTAGAAGATAGCTTGCTGTACCATACGCATCTTCACTCGCATCAGCGAAGTGATATAGCTGTGCCACCACAACTTCTCCAAAATCTACTGGTGTACTTTTCAAGCTGATAAATTCCATTGAGCCAGTCTGTCTACCTTTGTTTTACTTGCTCTAGCTGATCATCATCCCATCCTATTTTCAGTCTACATAAATCGTGCAGGACCATCTTTGCTGGTAAAACCACAGTTGCAAGAAACCCCAAGGGGTCATAGATGGAGCTGACAAGAGCAGTCCTCTTCGAGTGAGTGGATCTTTTGATTTACGATCTTTGATGACTATTTTGAATTTAAATGCGTCTGACTCAACATTTCAATGGATGCCTAATGCTCTGTCCATTGGTAGTGTTTCTTGATCAAGATCCAAGTTTATCACTCCATCAGCCCGTTTGTTCTCAGGGATAGCTGCTAACACAGCACGACTGTTGCTAGTCCACTTGACCAGGCAAAAATCTCCTTTGGAACATATTGCTCGTAGACCATGATACAGCTCTATGGCTTGTGTCTCACTCCATAAGTTGTTCAATTTCTTTAGACTTGCTTGTGAGCTGAGCTGAATTAGCTTTCCTTGATTGCACAAGCCTTTGTAATTTTTCTTCGTTTGCTTTTTCTGTCATTTTTACTTGCCTTATAGTACTAATACAATGTTCAGTTGTCTTTGTACTATCATCTATTTTTGCCTTTTATTATGATAGGACAGTGGAGAGCAGACAGGAAGAGAAGTGGGAGAGAGAGGGGGGCAGGATCAGGAAAGGTCCTCGAGCCGGAATTTGAATTCAGGACGCCAGTAGTGCAATGGCACTGTATGTCGGCGCACTTGCCCACTAGGCTATCGGCACCGTCATACACTGCTTTTAATAAGTACTACAATAACAACGTTCCTTTGTTACTAGTTCTAAAGTGACGTTTTCTAATTAGTAACAGTGGCTTGGGCTCAGCTGTTAAATGTCATGTGTCGACATGTTTTTGATTATTGCAGTTTAACCTGAAGAAGGTGTTCCTTTATTTAAGAAAAACTATCTTGAGATTTATAGGCCTATCCCATTTTTGGAAGCCAAAATATGGCTGTGTTTTTGGTATTCAATAATATACTAATGTGAATAAACAGCAACAATTGTTCTTTATATATATCTTCCTGCACTTACATATGTTTTTTTTTTTTTCCTCTGTTCTGTTTAAAGCACCACAGAAGCCACTTGCCAGTACAGATTTGGAATCCAGTCTGACCCAAGAGCAGTTTTCTACCTTCAACGGAGCAAACTCTAAACACACAAGCATGTAGCATACAGCTGAAGCTTATGGCGGTAATGAGAAACTTGTCGTAAATACTCATGACTACCTCTGATTCTCACCAGAACAGTTCCTATATAGTGTCTTATGACAGTTCAGTTACAGTTAATTCATACAGAGCTTAACTGTTGTCTTTGTTTCTGATTTTGTTACGACTTTGTGTAATGCTATATATTTTTATAAGATGATTAGAATGTAGTGATCCTAAAAGTGTGGTATTAACTAAAGAAAACTAGTTTCTATGAATATCTATATATTTTGAAAACATTAAATTTTGAATATTTACTGTTATTATTTTATGATAACACTACTTTAACTTAGTAACACCAAGCATTAGTTAAGAAGTACATGTAAACTGAATTATGATTAAATGTTTTGTTTTTTGTTTTCTACCATTTACATTTTTATACATCAATTTTAATGAAATCTGACTGTGCTAAATTACAGTGCCTTTTGTAACTTTTTTGCTTTTTTATACATGTTATTTGTTATAAATGAAATGAAAGAAACAATTAAATTAATAAAAGAAAAACAACTAAAGGGCATAAGTCTGGAACAACTAAATATATGAGGCTCAGACCTCAGTGAATGTCAAACCAATTAAAACGTGATCACTGTACAGCTACAAAACTCCCGTAATCCTTTGTCTCAAAATGTGACATTGGATGCACATGACATTTACATTTCTTACATTTAAGACAATATACAGTGTAGATGCACTGTATATGGTCAGTCGTTGCCTTATAATTCTAAGGTTCTATCTGCATTCTGAGCACTTTTGTTATTATCATAAGAACCTTATGGTTTGCAGTGTAAACAGAAAAGAGCATTGTTTTCTTAATTTTAATCCAGGGTGTCTTGTAGATCTTTCCAAAAATAGGTATAAAAAGTGGAAGTTTTCAAATAGACAATACACTCATATTAGATAGATGAACATTAAAATATAAGAGGAGCCAAAGACAGAAGAGTGGGAAAACTTTGCTGTCAGTAATAGGACAAAGCACGACACACAGCATGGATATTGGAAGCTGTTACTCTTTCCCAAGTGTGTACTGGCATGTTTCACTGCTTTCATCACTTTGCATATTAGACAGTAAGATTTAAATCTGTGCATCATGTGGTGGTGATTTTTCACCTAACTTTTGCTTATATTGTTATGCTAGTATGCTATGTTTTGCTGGTCTTATTTCAGTGACTTAAAAATTGTAGTTTTTCACTAACCACACATAAACATTGTTTTCTCAAAAACACAAACATGTACATTCATGCTACTCACATATTATTGTAGCCCAATTTGTGCTGATTACAGTGTAATCAGCCTTCAGCCATTAATATGTTAAGATACTGAAAAAAACAAATGTCAGAGCATGCCAAAACTCTAGAGGGTTAATGAGTGAGGTGATGAGTGAAAAGCTTTGCTGGTAAAATAAAAAGTGGAACCTTGAAGTAAACAACCAAGATAGCGAATCACAAATCTAATTGATAATATTTGATAATATATTGACAAAAATCACCCCCCTCACAGTTTTCATGAAGAGCAAAATTACCTATATATACCAAAATCACTTTTTGTACCAGGCTGTAAACATATTTTTTCCGCTGTAAAGTTGGGCATTTTAACATGGAAGGTCTGTGGGATTGACTCCCTTTTGCAGCCAGCCTCTAGCGGCCAGTCGATGAATTGCAGTTTTAGTTACTTCCGTGCTGGCTTCAAGAGGGACACCGGGAGGTTGCTGCTTGGTATGTATACACTATGCTATGATGCTAATTGTCTCAAATGAAACGGTAGAATTCACATGAAGTGACTCACAGCAGCTCTGGAGATCAAGTTCATACGTTTGTGTCGTTATATAATGAGACGCAGAGGCCGAAAATAACCGCGAGCGTCATGTGTGCTTCAGTATTTGTGTAGTAAACAAAACCGCGTTTCCGCCATTAATTCATATAGAGTCAAGCGGTACATGGAGGATTCATATTTAAGGCGTCTTTTTGCGTTTTAATATTCACAGACAATAGTCCATATCGCGATTTGAATTAAGTGAGAGACCTACTTTTGATTTATTCATCCAAAAATCGACAAATTCTGTGGCATTCCGTGCTATAGAGTAAATCCGTTTTTATGAATGGACTGCCCCCAGGGGAAACACTGGAAAGGGCTATTTAAATGCCTCATTCATTCAATTATGATTCAGTGACATACAGTAGGTTCATATTCAAAACACTAAAGGATGAATGATAAAATAGCCTCTCACTGTGTTTTCACATTTTGTCAGTGTATTTAGCTCGTTCCAGTTGTCGGTTTTGGCTCACTCAGCTGGGACCATGCTGGAGACATCAGTATTTTATTCTTTTATACACAAAGACACATGCTCAAAGACAAGTGAAATTTACTTAATTTCCATATTCTGCTGTAACAGCTGTACTCAGACCTTATTTATTTTGAAAAATCTCCACTATTGCTCATGTGAAGTAGTTGGATTGACACAGTTCTTTAGCTTGCAGATGTATAGAAAGCAGCGGTATAGAAGCTGATGCTGGTGGGTGGATGCGTTGTTACAGTGGGCTCCTGCTGTGATAACGCATTTGCGCCGCCGAAGCCGAAATCAACAGGGAGTAATTTCAGTGCCAGTGTTTGGCTGCAATGCTTGCAGCTTCATTGGGATTCTCATTGGTTTCAATCACACTGCAGAATGCAAAACAGCAGCCCTCCTGAACAAAATATAAAACTGTCAGTCCTAGAGCTGTGCCTTGAATTGCTAGATTTTTCTCTGTCTTCTCCACATCCTTTTCTCTCTTTAATGTTTCATGAAAAAAGGAATGATACCCAGATGCAAATTTAGTAAGTATTTTCATGACAGTCTACTGACTACATTAATGTACAGTAGAATCCATGATTACAGTGAATATCTGGAATATCTAAGGGGGGGAGGGGGATAATGTAGGATTCTGCACTATTAAATTAGTAATAAAATAATCAATTTTGTGACACTAAATTTAAAATCCTTTTGGGAGGTGCTCTTGGGAAACTCTTGCAGGTTGCAGTGACAAGCAGCTATAAAGGGAGTGCTGAGTGGTTGTGTCTAGAAGAGAAGAACAGCCTCGACCAGAAACTAACAATGAAATGAATTGTTTTACCTATTAGATTGATTTTTTTATTATTATTATTATTATTTTTAACTTTTACACCTACCCCAACCCTAAACTTAGCCCTTACTATAATACAAAAACAGTAATGTTGTACAGTGTGACAAAAATGTTAGATTGATGTGCGCATGCCAAGTAGCTAGAGCTGTATCCCTTCTAGCCTACACCGTGCTGAGTCTACCAGCAATATAGAGCTAAGAAAAAATTATGGGAGAATGTGGATACACTTCTCACAATATCCAACAAAATTGGACAAAAGCATCAAATTGAATTCACTTGAAATTCTCATGTACTCATTTTAATGTTGTTCCAAACCTGACTTTCTTGTTTTGTGTGGGAAAATGCTATCTAGCAGAATGCCAAGCTGCTCTTTTCCTTTTTCTGCTTTTATCCATATTTTTGTATGGAAAAAATATAGGATACTGTGCTATTCCATTTTGTGTTGTACACAACGAGGAAAAAAATAGTTTGGAACAGCATCAGAGTGAGCAAATAATTTTACATTTTACAGTTTTAATTTCTGAGTGAAATGTAACAAGATGTAACAGGTTAATGTGAAGGGATATTTCACTTACAAATTAAAAATACAATAAGGAACATATATGTTCATAGAGGGTGTTGACGTTTTCAAAGCCAATAGGTCATCTAGCTCCATATTTCAGCTGTCATCTTCGATTAGCTTGTTCCCAGAAAATGCTTGTTTGAACATGCTGAAAAAGGAATTGGAATTACAAGCTTTTGTTCTAGACAAGACAATTGTTCTTAGAGGCAACAGTGGCCATTCTGGTGTTTAACAACTGCCAGTTTAAAAGTGAGAAAAGAGAGAGAGTACAACTTTGAGACAAAACCCTTGAACAATCTCTTTATTGGTAGATAACAGTGAAGCTTTGTTCTGTCATTTTTTTTTATTCTGAATTATATTCATTGTCTGGGTATAAAGTCTGTGAGACCATGGTATTGTTTTTGTGTGTAGTTCTCTGCAAAAACATGCTTTTGAATTATTTGAGGGATTAGTTCACCCAAAAATGAAAATTGGCCCATTGTTTACTCACCCTCATGGCATCCTAGGCATATATGACTTACTTCTTTTAGACAAATCCAGTCGGAGTTATATTTAAAAAATGTCCTGGCTCTTTCAAGCTTTATTATGGCAATGTTTCTCTTCAACAGGTCAAACACAAGTCCAATAAAGTGCATCCATCCATAATAAAAAGTGCCTCACATGGCTCCGGAAAGTGCATCGATTCGTTTTTGTAGGGAAAAAAATCCATATTTAAATCACAATCACTTTAATCTAGCTTGCGCTCACTTTTGTACATGGAAGCAGCTCCAGGTGGATGATGTAGTACAGCGGCGTTGCACATGCGCCACTCAGAAAGTGATGAAAGTGGAGAACAAAACAATGGTCATGAATTAGAAGCAGAAAATGAGGATTTGTAAAGAAGAATGTCAGAGGATTTCGATATAAGCCAAGAGGAGACTGGTTTTTCTTTGCTAAAGTAGGGAAGCTTTGCTTCCTTTGCTCCTGTAAATAAACGTTGGTTTTAACGTGACTCGTTGGCGCAACGCCGTGATCCTACGTCATCCACGCTTCCGTGTACAACAGTGAGCGCAAGCTTACAATGATTATTATGTTTTGAATATGGATATTTTTCTTACAAAAACACATTGATTCACTACAGGAGACCTGGAGCCGTGTGGAGCACTCTTTATTATGGATGGATGCACTTTATTGGATTTATTTTGACCTGGTGAAGAGAAACACCCACCTATTGCCATGATAAAGCATGAAAAAGCCAGGACATTTTTTTTTAAATATAACTTTGATTGCATTTGTCAGAAAGAAGCAAATCATATAGACCTAGGATGCCGGGAGGGTGAGTAAATAATGGGCTCATTTTCATTTTTGGGTGAACTAACCCTTTAAAGGAATAACAGAGGCTCCAGGGTTTACAAAAAGGTATACAAAAATTGTGTTTTTTCCTCAACCCAATATTACATTTAATAATAATTGGTTTGTTAATTAATTTAATGGTTTTTGCTTTTAAAAAGTTTTAAAGTCTATAGGACCCATAGCGACGGTCTTTTGACAACACACAATAATAACTTTTCAGTTATACAAAGAAAACAAAAATGCCTTTCATATGCCCTTGTGGCACTTAAAATATACAGTATAGTGCACAAGTCAAATGTTATGTTTTCATACTGCTTGTTTGAGCTTAAAGGCAATTAACTTACTTGATGGGCAAAATATCTTGTATGAAGATTATTACTTTTTTGTGTTACATATAAAAATAGCAGCATGCAAGTATGAAATGACATGAAGGTGATTAAATAATGACCAAATTTTAATTCTGGGGTGAACTATTTCTCTAGTTAAACTCATCAGTCTGAGATGTCATTGCTTAGCGTTCATAATTGCAGCTTTCCCCAATTTTGGCTAACGCTTGCGAAGCGGACATTTATTAGTGGCGATGAGAGCTTATCAAATGCTCCGTTTGGGCTCCAGCTGCAGTATGATGAGGAAAGATGATTGCATGCTCTCATTTCATTCATCAGCATTAGCCACAACACTGATCAGATATAACTGAGTTCACATGATGCACTGGCCATGTATCATTTAATAATGCAGAGGGACTGTCAAATAAATCAGGAGATAATGAAAGGAGGAAGAATATAATTGCCCAATGCCACATTTCCACTTGGGAAGTGTTAGATTTCTAAATGACAGTGTGTGATCATTAATCTGTTTTTCAAAGTCACTTAAGCTTAGAATAGACTTTGAATCTCTAATATAGACACTGATTGTATTATTAATTATTGGTCTACCCTATGGTATCCTATTATCATTGTGGTCAGAGTTACTTAACCAGTTGATAGATATATAGATAGATGGAGAGAGAGAGAGAGATGGAGAAAGAGATGGATAGAGAGATAGATAGGTAACCCATCACTTTTTTTTTTAAACTGTTCTTTCAGTGACCAGAATCAGATTTATAATAACACTAGTACTGTAGTATTACTGTACCTTTAGTAGATGTTCTGCAGGAAAGAGCTAAAATATTCAACAGTACACATCCACATTTTTAGCAGACTTAGTTCAGTTTTCTATTCATTTTTCCCCATATGCTGAAATTCTTCAAAAAATTTTACCATAGAAGTTCCGCTCATAAAAAGTATTAAAGAATCAAGGCATGAATAATTGTGATGTCGTAATCCAATGGAATGTCAGGAACTTGGGATAAGAAACACAACATTTCACACTCGCCTTGAAAACAACTGGGAACGTTTTATTGCTGGACATAGTTGTCAAGAGTGAAAACAATAACGGAAAAAAAAGAACACAAAATCAAAATTACAGCACACAACTCTGAGTGCTGTGATGATAACAAAAAAAGAATGAATATACATGAGAAAAAAGAGGAATTGCAACTACTGCCAGCAAGAATGGTCATAATGCAACAAACCTAAAAGACCTCACGACAACAGCGCAACATGGTGAAAATCATAAATACACAGAATGAGACACAGACTTAAAAATAAATAATTGTGAACTTCAGTAATGTGGTGGCAGTATGAATCCAATCCATCATCCACCTTTATTTTATGAGCTCTTGTAACCTTATTTAAATAGAAAACAAGAATCACTTATAAATTAACCAGTACATGGAACTTTGATGCGGAGAGTGATTTCTACCAGTTGACATCTTATGGTTTTTCCACATCTGACTCAGAAACACCATCGAGACATATTAACATACAATACTCTTCCATAACACTGTATGCAAATACAGTGGGGTTCAAACATCTGGGACCACAGAGGGAAAAAAAATTATTTTGCGTTTACCGTTTTATTTCATTTTATTTTATTTTATTTTTCTTTATTTTATTTTATTTATTTTATTTGTCATAATAAACTAATCACAATATCATTAACAATTGGAATGAAATGTTAGAATTAGGTATTCGAATTGGGTAATACTAAGATTCTGCCCTTTGTCAGATCTGAAATAAGACAAATTAGCTTACCTGATTAGCAACATTGAAATTAGTGCAGAACCTTAAATATTTCTTCTACATTGTCATAACATTACTTTCATTTTTTGTCTCCCAAAATCCTGAAATGTTCTGTTCATTTCCAGTTTTATATTTGGTTGTAAATCTCAGATTTTTAATGTGGGCTCAGACTTTTGGACTTCACTGGATGAACTACAGTGAACTAGATGTTTGCTCAGTTTGTACAGAAAGAGTATGAAAATTTCAAAATCAACTGTTATGTACAATAATGAGCTACAAAGTACCGCATCTATGATGTAATAAAATATGTAAACATATTTATTGTTTGACACAGGTGACTGTGACAGCATGAAATATACACTTGTTTGCACTGAATTTGTCTTCCTCAAATAAATTCATACTTCAGCCCTCCTTCAGATATCAGATTGCTTCGTTCACAGTTGATCCATATGTGAATTGTGTGTGTAACAAATGACTTAAGAAGTCAAAAATGAAAGAGGGATTCCTGAATTTAATGTTGAATGTCTCATTTTCAATTTGTAAAAGATGGATGTTTTTTAGTTGAATCTGGCTATACATGACAGAGCTCAGTCAGATTACGAATGTTAAAGCAAGTTAATCCTTGACAGACACTGGAAAAGAAAAGGATGAAAACTAAAAAGCAGAAACAAAGATAAAATTAATAAAAAAAAATATATATATAACATTTTTTTCTACAGTAAACCCCTGAAACATATTCCAAAAACACAATAAAAAAAGACAAACATACCATTTGTTTAATGGAACACTTCCTCCAGCGTGGGTTAGAAAAGTACTGTTTTATGGCAAATTTTCCCACTTTGCATTTCCAAAACAGCATCCTCTAGTTCTCCTCTTTGCAAAGATATCAGTACTACATCACACACATCACATGCATGTCCAAAATCATGACCGTTACCCATGATCATCATTGATTTGTACAGGGTTACAATGGACAAGGATTGCTTTGTTTTTTTGTTTTTCCTTCGTCTTTTTTTTACACCAAGGATTTTGTACCTCAGAAAGTCACTTGAGGGATAACAATGTAACAATGAAATATTTTACACTGGCATTGTCCCACAACCAAACAGAAAGTAAGGTATCAAGGTCCCCAGAGTCCTATATGCCTTCTCCCAATGCTTACCGTATGCCTAAGTGTGCTTCAAATCACTTAACTTGGAAATGGGTTCAGTTTGATTCAATCTGTTTGAGTTCTTAAAGGATTTTCTATGTAAAATCTGTTCAAAGTTTCTCAGATGTTGTTCTGTCTCTGTGTTTTGTCATTCAGATTTTGTTTTATACATAGTATTCCTTGTCCTTGTCTTTTGGTCTCTTGTTGCTGGCACCCTTGCTGCTGGGCTGTTTGTCTTTGACTACTGTGCCATTATTCTGTGCGGAATTGCTAATGTAGTTCCGTGTTTCATCTACCTGATAGGAGCCCTCGTCCCTGTTTCTGTATTTGTACATGGCATAGAGAAGGATGAGGATGCACAGGGCGGCAGCAGAGACAATACCCACCACCATACCCGTAGTGCTGCTGGACTCACGTATTACTTCAGAGGCACCAGGAGGCACTCTCCTGATACCTGGCACAGTGGGCAGGGCACTGGGGATGGTGCGCAACATGGGTTGGGTAATGTACGGCCCCCTCGGTTTGGTGCCGTCCATATCGAAAGACGTGGGGAGTGGTAGTAGCACTATGTCCGGTTGGGGTTTGATCTCACGATTATTCATTTTCCCAGCTGGGATTTTAGGAGCAGTCTCAGGCGTGACAGGTGATGCTGCTGAGCTCCTGAAGTCAGGCAGAGGCGGGATGGCCGTAGTCCTGCCTGCCTCAGAGGCCTTGCTAGGTTTAAAGTCCTTTACTTCCCACTTGGGCGCGAGAGCTTTGTAGCCACCTTCATAGGTCGATGTGGTCAAGATCTTATCTGTTACCAGGGAGAAGGTGGTGTAAAAATCTTCATCGTCAGTAGGGGGGAGGCTAGAGTCGAAGGCCTCCCCAGAGCCAAACCCCGATATCACCAAGCCATCACCATCATCATCATCACCATCATCATCATCACAATCATCGCTGCCTTGGTCCGACAAGCAAGGTACCCCCGCCTCGGTGGCAATTGACAGGGACTCTTTGGTGGTCTCAATAATGGTGAGGACGGGGTGAAGGGTCGGGGGAAGAGGGATGAAAGGGGCTCGAGTGGAAACAGGGGGGATGTCTATGGGATCCTCAACTAGAACAGGGATAACTAACTCCCCTCCTGGCAAGCAGAAAAAAAAGGAAATTAGTGTCCATTCAAGTCTAGCTGCTTGCAAACAGGCAACTGTATATGACCAATTAAAGCAAAGCAAGAACATTTGGAAAGAAATATGACAGAAAACAAACAAACAACCAAACAAAAAAAACAAACACTCATCTAAACCAATGGCCAAAACAAACCAAGAAAGAACTGAAAGAGAGAACAGAAATGTAAAAACGCGAGGTAAATTTATCAAAAGGCTTGAAGGGACATGCAGAGTTTTGAGCTTTCTTTTTGTCATACTCTATTTAACTGACCTCTACATAGAACACCTATCACTCACAATTATTGCACCTCTGCAACTTAGAGTGTCTGAAACAAGTGAACCTTGAACATCTTTATTTTGCTATATGTAGATTTGTGTACAGCGGTGAAAGTACAAAACTGAGCAGATCCACAACTGCTCACATTGTAAATGAATTTAGGAAATTTATCCATGGTTGATCAACCATTCTGTTGGATCAACAAACATAAGACCAACGAAGAGCGTAAAATATGGAACACTCCTAAAAGATACAATTATTGTATTGAGACTTCTAATTTTCTGAGAGGCCTATTAAGACTGTAGAGAAAATTACTTTAGTTCTTTTCTCTTTCAAGTCTGTCACACTTGAGATGAAAGCCAATTGCCTTTTGACAGTTCTTATGAAATTGCCACAATGGCACAAGTCACATAACAGTTCACCAACACCTGAATGCGCTTATTCTCGTATGTGAACAGTGTTATACAATAGATTACGTGATTCACATCACTCGAGTTGAAGATGACATTTTTAATATTGAGAATAACATACACATTGGGCTTCACCACAACAGACTGGATTTTAATTAAAATGTAAAACCATTTTAGGTAAACTCTTGCATTTAGTTTTATTTAATGAAGGCCCAATGTTTTTTTCATGATCAAATTACATAGAAACTTGTTCTGGTTATCTTTAATGAAGGAGGTCTATTATAAATTATAATCATTTTTGACGTTTTTTTTGGTTTGTTTGTTAGAATTTACACATTCAGATGGTAGTTGAATCTGCACAAACTTACACCAAGATGACTTTGCTTGTTACAAACATAGGGCACTATAAGGCAACACAGGTCTCAAACAATGGACCAAAAGAAATAAAAGGAGAGGAAAGAAAAATAAAAGCAATGCAAACTATGGTTAATGGTTAGAGCAAAGCACTAGAAACATTCGCAAACCAAATGCACAGAGAGTCAAAAAGAGAGTAGTAAAGTACATAAAAAGAAAATTAGTCTAAAAAAATAATATGCCCATAAAACAATTCATCAAAAGGTGGAAGCATACCATCAGTTCTGTGACTTACATCAACAAATTGCCCGCATGATTTTGGCAGGAAGAAAAAATTTACAAAAAATTAAGAAAGTTGTGTAAGAATGCTTGGGGATAAGTATGGTTAATCTGTAAAGATTTAATTAGGCAATCAATTTATCCTCTGATTTTATATATCACATTTTTTTCTTAGACAAGATGATACAGGGAGGCAACGACACATACATTCACACCATGACATGAAAAATAACTTCACCATTCTGCTCATTTGTTCGTTCTTTTGATAAATAAAGCCTTTTCTCTACAAAAGAAAACTGTACATTTTCTTTTTTTTAAGATAATTTTGCTTTGAAGTATCTACAGATACATATTTTCTTTGTTCTTTTTTAAAAATTAATTCTTAAACAATTGAATGACTGTACATACTGTACCGTTGCTGGGGGGGGGGGCTAAGAGAGAGAGGGAGGGAGAAAGAGAGAGAGAGAAAGATAGAGAGGGAGAGGGAGGCCTATGAACAGACTAGGTAGGAAATGACATAGATGGAAGTGAACGTGTACGTCAGTTGCCATGTCCATGTAAGGGCGGTACGAAGCGGTCGGGCGGCAATAGAGCTTTGGGCTGTAAGGAAGGGATGGGGATATACAAACAATGAGCATATACATGCCCATCTACCAGATCATATAGCACTCTCAAGACCGACACTCTTACAGACCCTAAGCTGCAACTTCTGTCCCATGCAGTTTCCATTATGGAATTTAGATTTCAGCAATTTAGAAGTCAGATTTCAACTGGGGAAAGTGTTGACAAATATTGAATTGACTTTGCACATTTGGAGTAGATAGTGGTGAGGAATTAGCATCGTTTTAGCATTTTTTTTTCTTGATAAAAATTATGCATATACAAGTATATAGTAGAAACTAAACAAGAATCAGTATAGAAATCATAAAAAATATATACCAATGTATTGTTATTTGAACTTTGAAGGAGAATTCCATCCAAAAACGATCGCCAAAGATGCTGAGAGCCAAACATCTGGACCACTTCATAGTTAGACAGATCGTGGTCATTGTTTATTACTACTTAATTTTAGGTTTGTATAATAAATACACTGAATTGACTTTCAAATCCAAGAGTTTTATTATTATTATTTTATTACCATCATCATCTTCTAATCAAGCACAAAATGTTCCAAATGCCTCTAGTCAGCATACTGATGCATGAAAACTATATGCATTTTGGATTGAATTCTCTTTTGAATGATTTTATACATAAACATTTAAATATATATACAGTAGATAGATGTATAAATATACACAAACCAGAGGATATATACTAATAATGTATAAGCAAAAAAGCAATAAAAACACAGGGAAAAAAAATGAAAATTCTCTCACACTATCAAGACTAAAATAATCAGAAAGCACATAGTAAAGTCAAACGGAAGAGGGACACCGTACCGTGACCACCTTCGCAACTAATAATGTCATTATTAGTTTTCTTTTGTAAATATCTTGTTAGCTTGACAGCACAAAGCAGGGGTGTATTCAGGAAGGAGGAAAATCATTATTTTAGATTTTCACTGCAAGGTGAAATCATGCTTTTTAACAAGTTGCATTTAGGGAAAGTAGAATCACAGCACTGCAAGCTGGGATCAGGAGGGCTGAGAACAGGGTTATAGGATATTGAGAAACTCATGGGCAAAAGGCTGTGGGATACTGTATACACCTGTACCAACTTGAATCATACAAGTGAATCAACAAAATCTTGATCTCAATGCAGAAATAAAGATATAGTGATCTTATGACCATTATGTTAATCCTGAATGCGTCAGGACAATTTAGAAGATAAATATTTGTCAGAAATCACTGTATAACCTACAGCCGTTCGCTCAACATTAATGACAATAAAGACTGGGAATTCCACAAAATGGCCCACAGAAAACATCTGTGTGAGATGACTTTTACAGGCACATTGAACAAACATTTAAATAAATATATATTTATGTTTTATGCCTGTAGGACATGAGAGAGATTAATATCTTGTGTGGTTGACCGGTTTTTAATGGTTGATGCTGGCACTGATTATCTGGAGAGCTGGGTGGCATACAATTTACTGACTGCAAAATTGGACAATATTTACAAAACCCATGAAAACAGCATAAATTAGTTCATAAATTGTAACAATAACAGTAACTGCCAAAAAGGTTGCCTTATCAAAGCCTTGTTTACTGATTCCCTAGGCCATTCTGAGCTAAATGAATTTATTGACTGCTGATTTTATTGGCTGCTTCAGATGTTTTCATCAAGATGAAAGCATCTACTAAAACCACAGGCACAAAGACAGCGCCACAGTGGACCCCCACATGTCTCAGTAAATACTTTAATCTTACATTAGCACTTCAACAAGCAATGATAATTTTCACAGTGTTTTAATTCAGCGCGAACATTGTGTGCTTGTCTTAGGGGACAATATTTGTTTTGCAGAGTGGAGATAGGAGAAAATGTTCTTTGGGCTAAGCTCCATTACAAAGCAAACACTTTTACACTGCATTAAGCCTCTAGCTCAGATAGATTGCAGCGCTCTCTGCATTTGCTTACAGGAGTTAATTATTGTAAACAAATCTGATGGGCCACCCTCTTTCTCAGCTGTTAACAAAAAAAAAGGTCTTCACTGCAGAACTTTCAGAGCGGAGAGAATGCGAAACGAAACAAATTAACCATAACAGCTGACATTCACAGTAGTGTTCTCTCTCCTGTGCCCCCAACCAAATCTGAGTGTCCTCGGTACAGATATCCGTGTCTAAACTCCGTGACCATCTTGCTTTCGCTGAGTCTTACCAAACATTGATGAATGCTGCAGGTGTGTGGGGCTAAACCTGCCTGATCCCCTAAAAGAAGAGTCTGTGTGAGCAGGCCTCTGTGGTTTAGAAAGCTTGCCACAGTCAAATCCTTTTGTGTCAGCCATGCATTGTGCTTAACCTGTGACTATTGAGGTTTTCCATCACCTCAGCCTCTGCTAACTCATCACCAGTATAACAACTGAAAACGTGGAAAATGGGAAGTCTGCATAAGTGCTGAGGTAAATAGCGGCAGGGCATCCCTGCACAGAGCTTGAGATAAAAACTGGCTTTTATAACATTTTCTCAAAGCATCAGATTGGGCAATGGCTAAGCTCTGCCTTCCTTGGTTACATTTAATCATGTATGAATTAAATGCTGGTACTTTTTATGTTTAGTATTGTAACTCAGTATTTTGAACTCAGTATTGTAGTATGAGCTCTTTTTCATGTGAAAATGAATTATTGTTCAAGGTTAATTGTACCTAAAGTAACTTTTAGTAATTTAAATTTTTTTTAAGTTGGGGCTTAGGATACCCTTACGAAAAAGAAGTTTATTCAAGTGTGCTATTAGTATACTTCTTTTAAACTAAAAATAGGAAAGTATACTTTTAGTCTACTTTTTATGTACTTCTCAGAAATGGGCTTTATGTACGTATCAGAAAAATACTTCAAATGTATAAGTATTCTTGATTTATACTTAGAAAATGACTAAATATATTTGAGCTATACTTGTGCTCCTAGAATCTGTTTTCTCATTGTTATATGGTAGGGGGCACTAGTACACATTTTCTGTACAGAATTTACTAAACACAAGCAAAGAAGAAACTGAAACAACAGATGCTTCCACATGTAATCTAACACAATCATCAGACATAAAACAGCATCAAAACTGTGTAACATTGTGAAATAAAATGTCGACCAACAAAGAGGTAATAGTGACTGTCAAGCTTTGGGGTGTTGATCAACTCTATCTACGTTTATCTGTATCTTTCTGAATCCTATTCTTGTTCTTGTTTTCAGCTTTTTGTTCAAAATGTTGTTTATTTCTTCATTTTTTATTTATGAACAAGCAGATATCCTGTTCTTTCTTTTGATGTTTTGTATGTTCAGATGTTCATATCACCAAATATATACAAATTAATACTTAGATAGGGACATAGTAGTATACTCAAAGTATGATGTAAAGTTCACTTAAAGAAAACGTACGAGTATACTTGCAGTATAAAAGCATACTTTCATGTACTAGAAAGTGGGCCAATTCAGTCCCAAGGAGTACTGAAATGGTACACTTACAAGTATACTACTAGTACACCGATATTTCTATACTTACTACATGAAGTACACTAAAAATATACTTGAACTTTACTTAAGTATACTTAATAAAATAAACTTTAAGTATACTACTTTTGGTAAGGGTAGGGTCAATTAGTTTGGCCTTCCCAGTTGTGGTGTTTAGGTGCTGTGGTTTTATTTTCTCTAGTTTGTCTTTTTAAATGTCTCTCTAAGGGATCTTTTGGCGTGGAGTGTCATAGATTGCTGCAACTTCATTATATCATATCTCGATGTGACCCAAGGTGTTAAATTAATATCCTCAGCCAGAAGCATGTAACCACCGTCTGCTGCTCAATTTGTTGTATGGCCATTAAGCTAAATGTGTCAACTAAACAACCTTTAACTGATCTAAGAGCTGCTTCAAAGTGACAGCTGGCCCAACGGGGCCTGACTACACCAACATTCAGCCCGTGTCTGCAGTTCGTTGACCCATTCCTCAGGGTCTCATGTTCTCTGTGTACCTCTCCATGCTCTTCTGATTGATGTCTTGCTTTGAAGACTGTTTTTCCATCTTAATCAACCGAGCCAATGACAGCACGATGAAACCTTAGGGATCTTACAGACACAACATCAGTTTTACTTTAAAAGACTCTTCCTTCTTGAACTACACTGGTGCCAGCTTTTCCCCCTGTTTGATTCAAACATCAAGTATTTGGAATTGTGTCAGTTGTCTTTGTGCATGATTTGACTGAGTTTATTTTTAGTCTTCAGGGAAAGTTCACTCTTATGATCTATTCAGAACATACATTTCATTTATTTATTGGTTATCTTAAAGCTGAAGTGTGGATATGTGAACCATGTTAAACCATGTATAGGTGATTTCTTTCTATACACTGTGGCTGTGTTTCTATCAACATACATGGAGGCTCACTGGGAAAACATACTTCTAACTCCAAAAATGCACCTACTGTATAGACACAATTCAATGCAGTTTCCAGTTAAAATGAACACTAGCTGCAGTAAATATACACCACAACTTTTATTCCTTTTCACACAAATTTTGATTACAGGGACAGATTATCAATTAATAAATCGTAATACTATGTTATAAACAAACAAACAAAAAAAAGCCTTTTATCATAGTGAATGATTTGTAAACTAACACATTTTGATATCTGCGCCACATAATTAGCATTATATGTGTGGCTTTTCTGTTGTAGTACACTTGTTCGGTAGCTAACCCGGTACAGCACTGCACTTGGAAGAAGCAACAAAATATTGTTTTGCAGAAATGTCACCACAGGCACATTTTTCCACATCCTGACAAGCCATTAGATTTGACAAACTGATAATTAATTTGTTTATTTCATTTTATGTCATGTCATGGCCTGTATCACCACACTAGAATCACTACAAAATTTTAGGGTTTCCCCATTTTCAAAATTCCAATGTAATCCCTGTTCTTGATATACCAGTTTCATTAGCCGTCTTGTGGAATTCCCATTACTTCAAATGTGTTTCACAGAACACAGAGCAAAGATACAAGAGACAACAACATCAGCAAGACATCAGACAGAACAATCAAGGCTCAATGACAAAAACATCAGCACACAGACAGACAATATGCACACCAGCACACATGGTCAGCCTGTTAGCAAACTCATGGATGGAGAAGCACTCAGGATGGAGCCAATAACATCCATGCAAGAGTTATGATTGAGATCTCCCGCTGGGGATCAGTTAGTATGCAATCAACGCATGCGTCAAATGTGACTGATCAGTAGCAACAAATAGAAAAACAGATATACTTTGTGGCAATAAAAGTCTTTTTATGCCATCTGCATTCAAACAGACATGTCTATGCAGAAAGGCACAGAAATAAAGATGAGATCAGGGATGGAGGGGTGGGGGGTGTGGTCATTCTTTCACACACAACTTTCTTGAGACAGAATGGGGTTGCCTGCACAAGGCAAAAATAATAAATAAAACATATGATGGCAAGAAAAGATTTTGTTGCCTTTTATTTCCTGTTGTATAGAATGTGGGGATGTTTAATTTTAGCCTAATGGCACAAAACATAAAAATGAGGAAGAGGTTTTTTTTTTTTTTTTTTCCAACCACCAAAATTCCATGCGGCACAAGATGAGACGAAACAAGAGGATCAACTTTAATCCTGGAAAATGGAAGGATGAGGACATCAAAGAAAATGCCCCCCAAGAGGGTAAAATATATATATATATATATTAAAATAATAATAAAAAAAAAATTCTTGGAAATACAGCAAACAAATCCAAATCACATGAATGAAATGTCAGAGTGGATACAGTAGGAAGATGTCTTTCCACATGAAAAGGTTAAACTAAAACAGAACAAAGTGTCATGCAAACTGTCCAAGAAATTTGAAACGAAGGTCAGACTGATGATGTGAATTTCTGTGTCAACATGAAATCGTATGAGTGTGGTGGTTTGTGGCTAAGTGTACTCGTATAGAATGTCAGATGAGAAGAAATGAAAGGTAAAACTGGAACTGTCCCTTAGCATACTTCCTGTTGCCATTGAATTTGAGAGGACTTGGTGATGGTATTAGATTTAACACAGGGAGAATTTATCCAAAGCACAACTTTCTGCCATCAGGTTTTAAAACTAGCGCAGTAAATCTTTGTATAATGAGCAGAGTGACCTTGTAAGTTTGACAAAAATATGCGGTAAAATTAACAAACAAATAAATAGGGGCCATCTGTAAAGTCAAAGGTAATGACAGACCATATGGATACTAGCTTGCCAGGCTAACGGTTATGACGCTTTAAAGACGATGAAAACAAAACACTGTTTTTGCTGGAAGTCATTTTTACAACTGAAGATATAAACAAACAAAGCGTGATGCCAGCAAACATGGTTTTAATTGGTGTATTTAGGAGTGAAAGGTTAAAAAAAATAGTCAACGCAGGACATATGTTTTGTATAACGCATGGTGTGGTTTGAGGTAAATTCAAGGGCCTTAATTAGTGTTCTGATGACATTTAGAAGCAATTAAAGGCCCTTTGGTTGAGAGGTACCAGTACAGTGCGGCAGGCAGACCATCGAACTTTCATAAACCAAACAAGCTTTGCATCCATAATGGCCTTGTAAACACTAAAATCAACAGCAGGGTTTCATACTGCGGTGGCTGACAATTACTGTGAATCCAGTAGTTCTCTGAAAATAATGTTTTATCTTAACCATACCAACTAATATGTCATAATCATACTGTGCAAAAACGTTTGTTTTTAACCTTGAGGAAACAGAAGCTATGTGTGGAGAAAGGTGAGCACAGAAATTCGAAGATATCTGTTCTCTATTAGATGTTTTAACGTAAGGCAAGCCTTCAATGTGAGGAAACAAAGGAACAAACAGGAAGGAGTTGTTTCTGTTGCAGTTAGTCCGCTACACATCAGAAATCTCTATGCTCAAAGCATTATTCTCATTTGATTTGTAAACAACTCAAAATGTATCATCTGTCAAAGACGCACACACACACGCACTGCAAGAAATCCATTGTGTACAGGACTGATACATTTTGAAGCATCAGAGTGAACCACATGGAGTTTGATACTAATTTTGTACTTTTATCGTAAAGTTTGACTCTCTGTTGACTGCTGAGAGGACAAAATTAGTATAAACACACAACCATGTTAATGATGTTCGGCCCCATAATCAAGTGTAACTCTGAAACTACCCAACATTTCCTGAGTCATTTTATTTCATCCCTGAACTGATTTAGAGAAATCAGTCCACAGATTTCAAATATAACAGAATTCAATAGAACAGAATTTGGACATGTAAATCACGTCTTAAAATGTATCAATATCACTGCACAATAGTTCACAAAATATCAAAGGTAGTGACATTTATTTATTTTTTTATATGCCATTTGGTTTGATATTTTATATTCTATTCGCTTGTTAAGTTTGACATCACGCGTCACCTCTTCCGTGAATTCCGGGTCTAAACGTTCTGTCAGATGACACGAGAAAACAACAAACGGTGCTATATAGTGTATAATTATACACTCAAAATGTGATATAACCTAACTACCAAAAAAACTATAATCCTATACTTTAACTCTATACCAAAATCCCAGATAGCCAGACCATGAAAATATAAATATAAATTAATAAATATAAAAATTATTTGTGTTTGAGACGCTGTGAGCACGGAGACTGTAGTGAAGACCGTAAATTTAAAAATGTTTAGCTTAAATGTTTAATATGAATAAACAGTGCTCATAAACGGCTGCTGAGATAGTATTCTCAAGTGATATGAGTTTGGGCTTGGATCCGGAAACAGCATTCGTTGGTGCGTTCGTTGGACACTTTACGTCACCACTTAACAAGCGGATTACAGTAACACACATTTACTGTGACTTAAGTGTCCAAATACTATTGTATATCAGTGATATACCACTGTATAAAACTATAGATGTATGTTTTTATTGCTATTGTTTTTGAGCTTGAAAAATGGCTTTTAAAGTCACTTTTGAAGTTACACTGGGTTTTCATGGGGGTGATGCTTTGAGAGGGAGAACTCAAATTGAAAGACCAAGTTTAAGCAAGCACAACCGTAACACATCCATCCCACCTGTGTGTCCCCCATCACACTCCTCCAGATCCTCGTCGTCACTGGAACATTCTGCAGAGGAGACAATGTCATCCGTCGTCTGCTTGTTCAGCCAGAGGAGTGTGGAGACAAAACAAAAAGAACAAAGGTTTAAGTGAAGCCAAATCTACCAATACAAAGAGGATCATGGGTAAAAAGAATGAAAACACATCATTGCTGCAAGCATTATTTTACTTCTCTCCCTTATTTCTCAAGGGCAGCAGACCGGGGACTGAAATGTCAGGTTTGTTTTTCTATTTGGGTTTATTTATGGTGGCTGACTCTTCATACATCTCCTACCATCTCCAGCTTCTCATGGGCTGTCACAGATCATCACTGTCTCTGGACGCTTGCCTTCTGCTCGCTCATCAGCACCTTCCTCTATCCCACAATTCTGATTTATGAACACACTTGTTCCCACCTTCTCATTCTCTCCCACCCTGGACACTCTGGCAGTGTTGTATTTCACCCCACATGCACGCACAGCCTGTTAATCAGAGTGGATCGGTGCCTCGATAAAATAAGCCCTGTCACAAAGCAAGGGTTATGAAATCATAGCACTGATTGAGTTTGCAGTGCTCGGTGAGAGGACGGGCTCTAACTATTATTGAGTTTGACAGGCTAATGAAACAGAATTCGTCTGGAACCTGGAAGAGAGCCTGCGTACTAGGATAGAGAAGATGCTGTTGGGAAAAGTACATTTGTACTAATCTGCTCATAGTTTGACACTCACCACCAAAATACTTAGTTTGGAATGCTGGTATGCTAGTATTCCCATTATCGCCTTACTGTAATCTAATCTAAGGGGGATTACATTACTACCAATCAATCATATTTTAGGGTAAGAACTAGGTTTATGTTTCTGAACTTTGTGTCCACAGGGCCAGCACCGTGTGCAGTTTTCCTCTATGGCATTAAACTCTGGGGACCCTACTCTCACTAAAGCACCTGATTAAATTTACCAGCTTATAAGCACAAACTATTCTCACTGAGACTGGCTTGACAGGAGTTTAAATTGTGCGGTTCTAAATGTGCTGTATATTTTTAATAATCATTTTTAAAGAGCATTTCTCAAGATGGAGCTGGATGCTACTGAAAATTATGTTGTAATTAGAAAATCAATTATGAGGTCCGTATTTGACAACATTTTGTAGAGTTTTTACTGAATTCTGAATTCATTAAAAAGTCACGTCATGCATAATCATGGGCCGATAAAAGTTTTCATTGTCGATCATTGGTATTACTTCATATTACTCATGTACATCTCCTAGTGATTGTAATATGTATTAGCCTATATGCAGCTAGTGTTATGAATAAATTTGTTAACATTTTTATTTATGATGATTATTTTTTATTATAATCATTCTTATTTATGATGAATATTCTTAAGAAATGGTTTTGGGAATACAATTTTGTTTATTCTTAAATTAGAAAATAAGAAGAACATAGCAGTTAAGATTTTTTTTTTTTCATGAATCCAGTCCCAGAATTAGGACTGGGCATTGGGTTTGAGAGTTTGGACTAGAAAAACTGCTGGGGGTAGGGGTTAGAATTTAGGGTTGGATGTTTGGCAAGATATGTGTAAAGATGAGGGTTAGGAATAGGGTTGGAGTTTATTTAGGGCTAGAATTCAAGGTAAGGATTTAACATGCCATCCTTTCTATAAAAAATGACATACATCTGTCTCATGTTAAGTTTAGGGTTTGACCAGTGATTATTTGAAAACAATTTTGATAAAATTATGCCACGTGGCATCTTAATCAGCAGATTCTCAAAATCTGCTTAATTCAGCAATTTTTTTGCAGGTTAGTAAAATGGCAAAAGCTAGACCAGCCAGGATCAGCATGGAAATTCATTCTCAAAGGAATTGTCATGGTGCTGTTATAATGGTGCTGTATAACAGGATACTGACCCAGCCAAATGACAGTTAATTCAGACATGATTCTGTCACATTACAGATGTAGCATTGACAAACCTCCTCAAGATCAGAAGGTCCTCACCTCCCATAGTTCCTTACTGCTGTTCACTACAGTTTCCCAGAGTGTGAAATCACAGCAGAGATTTGACAGATGTGTTCGTGCATGACGAGTCGCAGAAGTGGTGTCAGAGGACAGGCTAGTCCAGACCATAACAGCTCAGAAATGACTTTCTGTCCGAACAGAGCACCATAGAGATGCCACTAATGTCCTATCTACTGTCTGTGACCACAGCTAAAATATGAGGCCAATACAAAAGCAATTCCACACTGCCTAGAATTAACTACTCAGCTTCAGAACAACAAAGTGTATTCTGTTTAAGTAACGGGTAGACTTAACAATAACACATCTTGTGTGTGTTAGCAGAACAAGCATCAGATAATGGCTCTCAAACATTTGCAATGCTTTGCTGTCTACTCTGCAGTATCTTAGCTGAAATGGTACTTTATATGTGACTAATTTGAAACATAGGCAGCAATATGTTTACCTCAAAAAGTACACAAATGGATGAAAATAGTTACTCAAGTAGAGGTAGAAGTAATAATGTTAATAATGACTTGAGTGAGAGTTAAAAGGTAACACTTTAGAATAGGAACACTTATTCACTTTTAGCTATGACTTTTCCCTCAATAAATTCCTAATTTGCTGCTTATTAATAGTTAGTAAGATAGTTGTTAAGTTTAGGTATTGGGTAGGATTAGAGATGTAGAGTAAGGTCATGTAGAATAAGTCATTAATATGTGCTTAAAGGGGGTCATCGGATGCTAAGTTCACTTTTTCATGTTGTTTGAACATTAATGTGTGTTGGCAGTGTATGTACAAATCTACCCTACAATGATAAAAATCCATGCAGCGGTTTCAAATTGAGCCGTTCTCAGATGCCTGTCGGTGTGACGGCAGGCCGCTCCTACGATAGTTGATTGACATGAGCGATTTACCTGGGATCAGCTGTCACAGTCCGCCCTCTTTGTTTCGATGCCAGAGAAGGGATGTAAGTTAGACAAGAATATCTCCAATTGAGCGATTGAGGTGTTGTGTTGCTGGATGTAATAACGAACATAGTGGTCGTCATTTACTCCCGACTTCTGAGCCGCTGAAGATGCAGTAGATTACATTTGTTTGTGAATGGAATGCGCCTCCCGATCTACATATATCCGTCTATGTTAGCGCGAATCATTCATGATCCAGCTTCACTTACAGCAGAAGTGAGTATAAGGGTTTTTTTTATGAATCTTTGCGATTGCCTTTCCTTATAACGTGGTAGTTAGGAAGTTTAGCGGCTAAACGCGGCTGAACGCGGCTAAAGTAAACAAGAACGTCATTCCACAGAAAGAAGAGAGGGGCGGGGCAAGCAGAGCTCATTTGCATGTAAAGGAACAACTCCTTAGAATGAGATGATTTTTGCAGAGCTCATTTTGACAAGGTAAAAAGGGTGTTGTTTCACAATTTTTAATCAAAGTATATTAGAGACTTTTCATTAAGACCCTAAAGAATCATATCAACTTGTGGAAAATGGGCATCCGATGACCCCTTTAAACAATAAAGCAAACTAAATTCAGAGCACCTCCAGGGAACATCTGCAGTACTCACATATATGACAAAGTGAAATATATGACATATATGAAAGTTCTTTCAAAAAGAAAATGAAATGGGAAGGTATTGGGAAATAACACCGAATTTACAGCATGTTTGACAATGATGAGCCTGTTTTCGCAGGGACATCAAATCTACTGTCCCTAGCTGGCGTACTTTACAAAAAAAAACGATTTCACAGCTGGCTAAATCCAATTTTGTCACAAAATCTCCATGACATACAAAAACTTATTTTGGGAGCAAAATATTCCTCATTTTGTGTGGAAATCACTCTCCATTCTTCATTTCCCTATTCTCTCACAGAACACATGAAGTCGTGAGGGACTAGACGTGAGGTGCTCTAGAATGTTCAGAGTGCTGAAGTGATAGAGATTGTGCAGTGCCATGGCTATGAGGTCATGTCATATTTAATAACTGTAATGGCCTGTAATAGGAACACCCTGGTGAGTAGAGTGTCATCAATGCAACACATCAAAAATACTCAGCTTGTTCTTAAATGCCACTGTCTACTAGAAGCCAAAGCCCAGGAAGATGAGTGGGTGGAGGATAAAGCACTGTGAGTAGCCAGACACTCTTGTGCCTCGTTTTCTTGACTCATTCAGACTGCAGAATGTCTGTTTCAAATGTTCACTTTCACCTCTACAATCTGAAAACTTCAAGAAACAAATATCCACTCTCACTCTACTGTTTTGTCCTTCCAAACAAGATAGCCATCTCAGTGCCGGAAGCACTTGTTTCGATTGGGTCACTTCTGATCTGCATTATCATGTCAGATCTTGGCTTTGACAGACGGACACGAGAAAAGCTTGTATTACAAAGAATCGATGCCATCAGGCCATATCCCTGTCAAAGGCCTGCCACAAGTCTTTTTGCTCAAGCCTGTCTTCTGGGACGTTCAGAAGAAAAAGCAAGTTCAGAATGATATGCATTGTTGTCTGGCTAATGTCACCTTCACTGAGTGTCCTACAGGAGTTTGAATATGTAAACACTGCATGGACGTGACAAAGCATTGTATCATATCCTTTAGGAGCCTGGCCAGTGTTCCCTGTTTCCAGTGAAACAGTGTGTACTTGAGAAAAGTAAATAAATGAAAATAAATCATTGGCATCACAGAATTCATTCTTTATTCCTCAACCCTAAACATATTTTTGTCTGGATAAGATCTAATATTGATATGTGTGGAGTGTGGTCTTCTAAAGTCAACATTATTTCTTCTTTCTGGATGGAAGAGCAATAGAAAAATAATACCTGCAATTTCCTTAGTACTACTCTAGGTGGGGAGGTTAATGAAATTGAAGCACAAAAACAAACAGGCACAATCTGATTTATCAAGATTTTCTTTTTTATTTAAAAAAAAAACAACAACAAAAAAACAACAACTTAAAATGTCAAAAGATATTATGAATAGTTTTTAATAAAATCTATATTAAAGTAAGCTTATTTTGTTACATCTTGGGCAAACAGATTTTTTCTTTCTATTTAGAAATATTATATATTTAAATATTAAAAATATTTCAATTAAACATTATACTTAAATATACAAAAACAGGCATATCAATTGCAAATGTAACATTTGCATCATTAATTCTAAATAGCAGAGCAATGTAAAAAATAAAAGAAAGAACTATTTGATTTTAAGGATGTGAAGTGTATTTTTGCACCTTCTTTCATACACAGTACACGCCTGTGACTCCCCTCAGCACACTCTAATTGTTCCAAGCCATAGCAGGCAGTTTCAAACAGGGCCATTTATCTTCCAGGGCAAAGGAAATGGTCTTTGGCCTTGATCTTTAATCACTCCCTTGCCGCAGTGTGCAAGGTCATCAGAGAAGTGGTGACAAACAGTCGTACAGAACTGCCCTCGTCGCGCTGAGACTCGCTGACTAAAATTAGAGAGCGACACGGGCCCAACAGGATGTTTCAATTACAGCCTGAGATCAGGACAGGAAAAAATGAAGCGTTCAGTTACTGCGTGTGGCTCTGTGTGTAATGGAGATGCAGAGGGAAAGGAAAATCGGGCCAGAGAAAAGGCATAGAGCAGCAAAGGACACAGAGGATTGCAAGCCACAAAGATTATAGACAAATCTGTTTTCCAAGAAAAAGAGAATTTCGCTGCTAATGCTGAACTCTAATTTAAGAATAGAGGCAAATTTCTGAAAATTTAGAAAAGGAAGAGTTTACTATTTACTCTGCCTCATTTCATTCCAAATCCATATTACTCGGTGTGTAAGATAAGAGATGCTCTTTTCTAAACAATGAAAATGAACTCCATCAAACCATAAAAGTAGACCAACTGACAGTTCCTCTTGCTTTTAAAGCCATCATGGCACTGCCTTTGTGGAAAGCAATTAATTATTGCTTATATAATTCAAAGTCAAAGTTTATTTATAAAGCACTTTTACAATTATACAATTATATAAGCAATAATATAGATAATTATTTTATTATATATATTTTAATTATATA
>JAHKKF010527508.1:0-22136 GCA_019740295.1 Labeo calbasu | reverse complement strand
GAGGAATGAGAATGCTCTGAAGTGAAAGCTGTCTGTGAGAATTCAAATGAATAAGACATAGTGCACTAGGGGGGGTTTCATTATGCAGGAAAATGCACTGATCTACATGTGTAAAGTAACAGCCATAATCTTTATGGCTCACAAATCAATATTTTTGGCCATCTACAGTACATACTGCAGCTCTTCAAAAAAGATAATGACAACCACATTTACGTTAAACGTAGTGTCTACTCCAAGACTGGTGGTTAATGCAGTGGTGTAAATAAAATTCCCCTACAGTAGGACAGGGCTGTGCAGCATTCAGAACACACATTAAAACAGATATTTATCATGCAGGGGATGTATCACCTGGTGCTGTATGGCAAATGACATATGTCAGTTTTCAGTTTTATAAAAATATTTTACATATTAGGTAATACAATATAACCTTTCCTCTGCTGGGTGGCTGTTTAATATATCTGAAATGCAATATACTATACTTTGGCAATCCTGTCATTCATATTCAAATTCTGATTCTGCATCCTGTGGGCCAAATTTAATTTGATCAAGGAAATCAACACTTAACAAACATTTTTTAAGGTTCTGACAAAACCTGCTAAAATGGTTGTTGTGCATTTATAATTAAACATTCATACTACACTTCAGACGGGAACAATATCTTTTTAAATACATGACAATCCAACAATGTTATTTTGAATGCAATAGTCTATTTGGCACAAATACAATTTGCATTAAATTCAACATGATTTCAGTTGATAGCATTTAAGTAAATATTCCATTATAAAAAAACTCAAATCTGTTCTTTTACACAAACTGTCCCAATGAACCGTACATGAACCATCCTCACTAGAATGAATCACACTTGAAAAAGGTACATATTTAAGAGTGAATAATTTAGGCAAGCATGTTTGATTCACAGCTTGTTACTGGAAAAGATTGCTACAGTATTCAGAAAACAGCTGAGCCAATAAATGACAATGGAAAATCCAGAAATTACCTCCGTTATAGAGTGTGCGAGTGTGTTGTTTCCATTTTGCACATTATTTCTCTCACCTCTTTTTTACTTTCCCGTCATCACTATATACTCCACACAAATTGCCTCTTTTTTGCTTTTTTTCTTTCTGCCTTTTTCTCTCATCCTCCATACTTAAACAGCAAACAATCAAGCCGTGTCCTGTCAGCTACATTAACTACAGTAATTGAGTGCGTTGGAAGCCGTAGTCTTTTATTCTGTTCAGTGGAAATGAGAATTCCCCACTGCTACTCTCCTTTAAGTGCAAGACTTGCACAATCAGATAATGACTACATCCTCAACAGGCATGTATTTGAATCAGTGGTGATGGAGTACTCGTCTAGCGTATCTAATGCTTGTGAGGCTTCCAGGTTTAGCCGTGACTCACACATCGTTAAAACAGCACATTGCTGAAATCACTGGAATTAGTCATTCAGTTTGGAGGCGGATGATGAGAGGTGACGTAGACAGCTAAACAAACTGAATGCTTAGAGCTGGAATCTGGCATAATGCAACACCAGATAAAGACCATCATCTGTTTCATAGCTGTCAGCAGGTGTCCGACTGCACAGATTAAGGGCACCTACATGCCAGAAATTGTGCTGTATTAGAGAATACCACAAAATCATTGATATCAATGAGGATGGTGCACTACAAAGATAACAAAACACTAGGGTTGGCAATCTGATGTTTGCAACTTTTTCAAACAAACTGAGACACAGACATCCATTGATGGATGAGAAGCAGGTTCAGTTGTGCTTTCGGCAATCCAATTCACTGTATTATCTGTTTCTACTCTATCCAGATGCATCTTGCTCTGTCTTATCCATTGCTCCATCAGAGCTTCCTCTAGCCTGTACCGTACCCAAACAGCTACCAAAGCAGCTTTCATGTTCACACTTGACAAGGGGTCACGTTACAATTGAGCGATTTACTTTCAGACAAATCTGTCCCTGAGACACCCAGGTTGAGAAAAATGCATACATTCTAACTACTTCTAGAAAAACAGAATACGTTTCACAACTGCTTGCAGTATTGATGCTCCTACTATTGTTTCATCAAGAGCGTGATTGCACCCTCTCTAAAATAAATAAATAAATAAATAAATTAGCTACCACCACTAAACAGTGTGTGGTTGTGTATGTATCTGTTAACATGCTCAGTGTGGTCTTCAGTCATGTCAGCATTTCTACAATGCCTCTTGCTTTTGTTGTTCCCTAGTGTGTAGAAGCATCATTGAGCAGACTGCAGCCCGGGGCATTGTGAACAGCCCTTGCTGGAGATGAATGGATATGAATGCTCACACTAGAGTCGCCCTCTTCTACCAGAGATCAAGTGTGAGGCAAGACCTCTCCCAGAAGTCCCATCATTAATTAAGCGTGAGATTGCTCTACCGTCCATGCCTGGATAAGCTCAATCCATCTATGGATAAAATATGATTGCACACCTCTTACTTCTCAGACCCTGGGGTGGCCTGCAAGGGTGGGGAGTCAGAGGGCTATGCCAAATAGCACCTTACAAGCATAGTTGCTGGACCCCAAACCACTCAGACCAGCCCAACATCAGTCACAACCTGGTACCTCCAGGGGATGGAAAACCTGTCAGCTTGTCCTCTTGCTGTCTATGCTGACAGGTAGCAAGGGAGTGCTAAAACTGAGACCTATGGAAAATTAATTTGTGGGCACAGCATGAATCAAACTGCCTGAAGGCCTGGAAATTGATCTGGGAGAGCTTGTCTTAAAAAAAAAAACAACAACAAAAAAGAAAAACACTTACAACAAACCCAAAATGGAGATCTTGTTGGAATGAGAACATTCCTGTGGTATTCTGAGCATTTTGAATATATTTATTAAAAATTTTGTGGCTAAAACCTGGATCTCTAATTTTGCTATTAATTGTGAGAGCGTCTTACAAAATTCACAGATCAAAGCAGAACAGTAAAGTGCTCATAAAATGTGTGATTTTAATCTCAGTTAGAACACATTACATGTTAATTAGCTTTCATTGGTGTGCTATAGCACTTTCACTGATCATAATATTGCAAAGTATAGTAGGATGTGTCCTGGAGCAACATTCCTGTCAAACACTGTCCTAACCCTAAAATAACCCCAACTAACTCAAGGGGCAATGACTAGTAGAATTAAAGTGCAATGATTGGTCGATCAGAATGGTATAGTCCTCAGGCCTCAACCTAAGCCTAGTCCTAAACCCCAACCCTAATCCTACATCACTTAAATCTGATATTATTTCAGGACCAACAGCGATGTTAATCTAGTAGAATGCCTTATTCAGCAAAAGCACAGACCGTAACCATGTACTAACATCCATTCAGTTATAAATTCTCCATCTCTATATTGCTTCGGCTATGTAGGGTCACAGGAATGCTGGACTCTCCAGAAAACTGACTGTCCATCACAGTGCTAAAATACACAGACAGATAACCTGTGGGTCTTTGGACTGTGGAGGAAATTTAAGCACTAAGAACAACCCCCTCCAACATGTAAAGAACATGCAGAATCCACACAGAATTATCTCCTGAGTTAGCTATAACATGTTAACATACTAGTCAACATGTTAAGTCATGGGCGATGTGAGTTCACATGGCTAAAAGGCCAAGAATGAAAAAAAAGCCTCCATTCCCTGAAATGGTCTGCATGTGAGTTTGAAGTCTCTTATCAGTGGTTGGGTTGCCAACGCATTGATGAAGTTACGCTGCAGTCAGCATTGACATGAGAGGTTATTATTTTGCTGGTTGATCTGTTTAAACGTGAGAAGAGAATAAGTCTTCTTGGCCTGTCGCTGAGTGGTGCCCTGGGGAGAGTTATGGCTTTAATACGAAGACTGCTGCTTCAATTTTTCCCCCAGCATCAATGAAATGGTCAGCATTATTAGACATTCATTGGCCTCATGTCAGACTGTGTTAAAGAAAACATTCTGGTAGTCGACAGACTCCACAAGGCATCTAAACAGCATATGCAGTACAGTACAGACAGAAATGCTTTGCTCACCCCCAGGGAAGCTAGTCATCAGATAAGCACTCTTATATTGTCACAACGCTTTATTATTTTCCTTCTTCTGTTTTTTTTTTTCAGAAAAAAGTGGTTTATAGTGCCAAGCTCCAAAATGAAAACAAGGCATAAAATTATAAAAATTATATTCAATGTTTTCTGAAACAAATTATTAATGATAGCTTATGTGAGGAACACACCGTCCAAAATGAGACATTATTTACTGATAATCTTCCTTTTATTTGGAGCACACTAATGCTTTTTGTTCACACTAGTCACATAAGGTAATTAAACTAAAAATAATTTTTAAAAATAAATTCAGTCTGTTCTTCACACAAAGCTATGTTATGACTTCAGTAGACTTGAATTATATTGCATGACTCATTAGTCTGTTTTGGAGCATGTCAGTATAAATCACTGCCCATTATCCGAGTGTGAAAAAAAGTGAAGCTGTTACCTTCTGCATATTATTTTGTGTTGAATAGAAGAAATTAAGTCATAATGATGCAATTTTTTTGTTATTTTTCCCCACCTTTCTTTAAGTGTTTTACATATTTTAAAGTACATAAACAAAACTTTTGAATGCTGGACATGTACTCGTCATGCCTCACTGAACAAATTGGATAGCTTTAATACTAAAAGGCAGTAGGTAAAGGTTCAGACATGAGAACCGAAGGTCTCTTAATTTCTCATGTCTTGCACAAAAACATAAATGCACAATAAATGCATCTTTACACTGCTGAGTATTTGGCCACCCTCACAATTTTGTCTACAGCCTTGGTTCATGGAGACTAAATGGAGAAAATCAATGGATCTTACCTGAATGGTGGGTGGTGAACGCTGCTTGCGGGTAGTGGTGGTTGACAAGGTGGTAGTAGTCTCGATGAAGGTAGTGGACATCTCTGGGGGCATGGAGGTGGTGGTACGTGAGGGGCTTCTGCTGGTAGGCACATCCCCCACCAGTCTCACACTGCCATTTATCTTGATATTGGCATGACCTTCAGCTGCCATGTTGAGCACCTTTAGACCATTGTAATAAAGACCAGAGAGCTGGCCTTGATACGGTCGCTTGCGGTCATTACCACCTATTGAGATGGTGGCTTGGGTGTTAAAAATGGTCAGCTGACGACCTGAGGGGAAGACCAGTGAAGGAAGACACAGTCAGAACAGTTTATGTTTATGTTTATCTTATCTTCTTGGATTTTATTTTTATTATTATTATTATTATTATTATTTAAATGTAGCTAATTGAATAAAGTTATCCTTAATGGTCTCGATTTTAAAATCCAGGCATAATATTACTTTTTTTCTTTGCTGTATTCACTGTGAGGTACTTCTCATGCAAATGTTTTGGGGCAAATTTCAAATGGCTTTTCATATGGTTAGAAACAATAATGTAGGCTGATTAAAACTACCACACATTTACAATTCTGTATTACAGCGGGCAAGAAACAAAGCTCATCTCGTACATTTCGAAGGAGTATCATGTTGATTCATGCATGTAGAACCATTAATGGGATTTCAATGTGGTTTTAGACAGTGTTAAAGGGACTTTATAATCATCTTATGTAGTTTAGGCAATGACCTTTAAATGCATTTAATAATCCAAAGGACTTTAATGGTAAATTTGATAAATGGGCACCACGCCCTTTCATCCTGTTTTTGAATGAAACTGAAGAGGTGTCGGTCGATTTCATCACCGGCTTCAAACACAAAAGTGCATTAGTCACCAAAGTGGCATTTCACTAATACTTCAGCACCAATTTGTTGTCTTTGAAAACATGCTGCATTAAGGGTTGGATTTTTTGACTATTCAGCCACTAACATAACATGCTATGGAAGATCATTCCAATGAGAAGTTAAAAACATCCTGACTTTTGTTGAGGTTTGGTTTAGATTTAAAGTTGGAGTCCAGAAGCTACGTACTTATGCAGTGTTATTCTTAGTTACCAGTCCCTTTAACTGGTCAATGATCTGATGGGAGTAACAAAAGAGGATCACAATCCACATAAAAAATAATACTCAACGAAAATATTACGTAATGGGAAGGGAAGTAAATTATGAACATTTTAGGTTAATTAGTGTCAAAAAGGCTAAGCAAAGACTCATCAGACCTGGTTGGACAAAAATATAACGAAACGACATGACAAGGATCATATGAACGCAAATTAAAATCAACGAAAAAAAAAACACTGAGGGTCTTGTGAGAGTTACCTTTCTCATGTAGCCAATCTTCGACCGGCCGGGTATATTTGAACGGGATTTTCTTATTAGCCATTTGATAACGCTCATTGTCGCTGTTGCCTTTAAAGTTTGAAAGTTTGAAAGTTTGAAAGACATCTTAGCACATTGCACATTTATACACTGTTTAAGAAGGTTTAGCTGTGTTTAAAATTATTTAGGTCTTTTTAGGCAGTTTAGGTTTCATTGTAAGGTTAACTTCAGTTGTAAAATTATAAGGCAATTTTTATTAAATAGTAACAAACTAAATAAACAGTTTAACACTTATAATTATTGCAGCAAAAATTAGACACCACATTCAGACTTTAAGACAAAATACAGGCAACTGTTAAAGCTAGACATACTAACAATTCATTTCAAATTGCATTTCCACTGAGCCTCTGTAAGAGGTGATCTCACGCTTAGCAATCTTCAAAATGGGGTGTAACTATTTTCCCACTGGACATCACATGCTTTTTACATTTCAAAGTGCCAAGGAACACTTTACAAACTATTAAGGTAAGGGAAAGAGAGAAAGGGAGTGAATGAGAAAAAGAGAGAGACAGAAGTAAAAAGAGATAATGTGTAGAAGCTCTAAGCCTGCTGGGAAATAAGGCCTGTGATGACACAGATTTGAGGAAGACACTGCATACAGATGAGATCATTACAGCATGGTGTGAGGCCTGCTGCTGCGGGGTCCCTGGAAGCCATCTGAGGCATTGGGCCGCTTGAATATTTTGCCATTATTTGGACATCGTTACACTTCTTTCTCCGACTGGAGTGAGGTGTTAAGGCTGTAAGATGGATCTAACATCTGAAATCTTGGGTGTGCTTATGTCCAGCTGCTCTTAACAAATGCAGTAACCAGTTTACCAAATAAAGCTAAAAGTTGGTCATAATGAATTAATAGGATGATAAACAGATTCTGATTTTTGAAGTTTATCTTTTTCATACTTTGAACTATAAATACAACAACAGAGTGAACTAAACGTATAGTGCACATTTCATAATGTTTTGCTGTGCTTTTGTGTAATTTTTTCAAACACATCAGCATCTGTACCCACTCACTTCATTGCATGAAAAAGAGCAGCATGAACGGTCTCCATGCTGGGTAAGTAACATTCAACATGTTGGGTAAGTAGATGATTACAGAATTTTCATTTTTGAGTTCCTATGCATTTTCCCGTACATCAACCAGGGGAAAATACAATTTACAGCAGTACTCTGAAGAATTTGTATGGGAAAAAGAAGAAAATGATGAAAAAAAAAAACCCTACAGCTTGATAGCAAAAAATGCAAAAAGGACTTCAAAAGAGCAAAGTTACTCATAACATCTCACTTAGCTAAATAAGCCACTGAGCGCTGAGTCACAGCGTACCTTCTCAGAACTTTAGAAAGAGAAAAAGGTGCATAGAATAAGAGAGCTATTCAGAAACACAAAGGTTCTACAGTGACGGGGATGTGAAATGGACGAGGCCGGTGGCGATTCAAGGCCCTGCTTTTCTTGTGCTTTCCTTTTTAAATAGGCAGAAAAGGGGCTTCAAAGTGGGCTGGTTACTGCTGGCTGAGCAGGGGGATGTGGGCAAGGTAATGGGGTGAAGGTGGGGGGTAATAAGTAGCTTCCAGGGCTGCCGATGCCTTTGATCCTGACGGGCAGCGCATGCAAGCCTGGGGCTGGAGTGTCTTTCCTGGATGAAGGCCTGCATGCTAGAGATCCAGAAGAGCTTCAGGGTTTGGACATTCATTTTAGAGATCAGACGCTTTGCCAGCACTCGCTATCTCTCATGTTAATGTGAATATATTACAATGATCTTTGCAAAGCTTTCTAACCTCCAAACAATGTTCAGTGTAGGGCTGTCCTCGACTAAAGATTATTCTGGTCGACTAGTAGTCATTCATTTTAAGCATTAGTCGATTAATTGCATGTTTATTAATAAACCATTTAAATCATAATAATGATACTTCAATTGGCTACATAGCCTAATAAGCGCTCAAGGGCATGCATAACACTTGCCACACCACACCAGCAGAAGATTATGAATGTGTCAGGGGAAAACGGTAAAGAGGAAGCAATAATTTAATAATAATTTATTGATAAACTATTGCTTTCTTTGTATTTTTATTATTTCCTGTGAATTTTTTTTTCTGTGACTAAGCTTAATAAAATTTTGGTCAACCAAGCCTCCTCTTTTCGACTAATGGTTAGTTGACTATTAGGGAGCAGCCCTAGTTCAATGGCTATAGAGAATGGGAACCTAATGTCACAGTGCAATGCACTGTGGGAATTTATGCCACGTGAGTTAGAGTAGAGACTGAATAGTAATGAATGTAGGCATTTTATGGTAAAATTATTCAGTGAGAATGGCTATGGTAATTAATACAGTAAGCATTAACCATTCCAACAAGATCTTAAATAATAATAAATAATACAACAAAGTAATATAAAATGTCTACATCCACTACTGAACTCAGGTTGAAGTGAGGTAATATAAACAACCTAAAATGTGGCTTTATAATTATAGTTTTATTATAAATTACAAATACACTAATTTGCAGTGAACAGCAAGCACTCATAACACAAATACGGTGGAAAATCACATCTTGAAATATTATTTGCTGCATCTTACTAATACGCTACCACTTGTGTATGACTGAATCCATTAATTTCCTTAACTTACTGCACTCCTGTGCTTACTTGTTCAGCATCTCTAATATTAATAAATCTTGCATTTCATTCAAGCCATTCAAGTTATTTATTTGTACAGCATCCACAAAAAAAAAAAAAAATTCAAAGCAGCTTGATATTAGTTATTCTGTTATGCCTATAATTGCTTCATGCTTTAACATTGAGCCTACACTTTTATCAGTTTTATCAGTACCACTTGTAGTGAATGAGACTATATACTATGTAATAAATATTTTCAGTGTCTCGTACACATGACTAAGTGTTTTTTTTTTTTTTTTACTTAAAGAGATTTGCATAATAGTTGTGTTTTATTAAAAGCACATGTAAACTGTTTTTACAAAATTAATAATATAAAAGGTCTTCTTTTTCTGTGGTGATCTGAGTTTGTTTACACTGTGCTCCTGAGCGTGTCATAATAATAATAATAATAATAATAACAATAATAATAATAATAATAATAATAATAATAATAATAATAATAATAATAATAATAATAATACGCATTATTATTATTTATGTGTTTGTTTGCATGAACCAAAACCTGTTTTGGGAACTTTTTACTTAATTTAACATGATTTTTTATGAAAATTAATTAATTTATTAATTAATTAAAATTAATTATAATTTATTATTATCATTAAAATAAAAAACATATTAAAAAATAAATATACTAAATATAATATAATATATATAAATATACTATAATATATATATATTTTTACAAAAATCAATCGATACATTTTAGAGACAGAATTCTTCTTTTCTAATCTCCACAAAAACACAACAGTCATAGTTTGTGGACAAGCCCTCTAGGCAAAAATCTTAAACCACTAAGCCATACCGCCCCTACTATATTTAAAAAAAAAAAAAATAAAATAAATAAATAAATAAATAAATAAATAAATAAATAATGTACGTATATCTTATCCCAGTATGTGTCATATTCCAGAGCGCTAATCTGTGAGAGATGTCCAACAAGCCAGTGGTGTTTGTTTCCTCCCATCCATCAGCACATTTGTGTAGGTTTCCTGCTAGAACAATATCAGAATCACTCCCTTTAGATGGCACCGCTTTAGTCAAAACAAATGCTGGCATGGTGTCAGTGCGTTCTCTTTCAGTGCCAGAGATTTGCAGTAGGGAGCCATCAGCAGATGCTGAAAGCATACAAACAATGTGCGAATGAATTCTGTTGCCAGTTCATCATGGTCCACACTAGTGAGAAGTGAGAAGTGTCTGTTTCTCATCGGAACGCAATCTAACCTTGGCTATAAGGGTCTCGCAGGACACATCTCAGAATAATTCATGTTCTGTTTCAGCTGTTCATAGGACGTATCTTTGTCTCCATTGACTGGCTCAAGTAAGTTCTATTTATAATGTTCTCCTGGGGACACATGGGATTGTGCAACTTTTTTTAACCTCTATCTTCAGATTTGTGGTATTGACACTGCAGGAAGGATTTTGTTCCTCTGTATTGTATTTTGGCAATCAATGTTTGTGTGTTTTCTGAGATGTGTTTTCTATGGCTGTCCTTATCAAAATTGCATAAGTATCTGTGTATGTTACTCATCTGCTAAATGCCCACCTTCTAAAAATGACATAGTAATTTTATGATGAATGTGTCAGAAACTTGAAATATTGCTCACCCTCTACTAACTCACTCACTCACTCACACTATTTCCTCCAGTGAACAAATAATCATATGACAGTTCTTTTTTTCCAGATTGTTGTATGCCGCTTTTTTGTTTACCACCAATTTAAATTTTTGTAAGCTGGATGACCAACATGTTCTTTCTGGTTGATTGACTTGGTGGTGAAGATAGTTAAAGGAGTCATGCCATTAAAATTTATCTCGTTTTTTTAAATATAAGACGTCTTTGTACCATTAAGACATCCAGTAAGTTTTATAGCTTAAAACATCCTCCTTAGCACAAAAAGAACATTTTTTTTAAACCAAACTCCAAAAACGACTGTTTTGGATTTGTGAGATTTGACATCATCACACCATTGCCTGTGCCCACTGCTGCTACACCTGTCTATACCAGGTGCAAATGTCACGTAAATAGAACAAGCAAAAAGAATAAGCAAACAGAACCCATTATATTTGCTGTCTACACTACATACAGTATACAAAAGCCTGTTAAATTTTAGATGTACACTCTTAAAAATAAAGGTGCTTCTTGATGCCATAGAAGAACCTTTTTTGTCTAAATGGTTCCATAAAGAATCTTTAACATCTGAAGAACCTTTCTGTTTTATAAAAAGTTTTTTGTGGCAAAAAAAGGTTCTTTAGATTATAAAAAAGTAAGAAAGAGATGGTTCTTTAAAGAACTTTTGACTGAATGCTTCTTTGTGAAACCAAAAATGGTTCTTATATGGCATCACTGGGGAGAACTTTTTAAAGCACCTTCATTTTTAAGAGTGTAGTTCATAATCCAGACCAATGGAAAAGTAAAATAACATTCACTTTTAGCATTCAAGAAAGCAGAGCAGCTTTTAAGCTTTTAAATCTACTGCCAAATAATTACTAATAACGTGCCTTGATGGAAATGTTCCCAACTTCTCCCATGAGGAGCTTGACCTTTTTTTCAGAGCAAACAGATACACAATGGGCAAAGTCGATCAACTGAAACTATGCAAGAAACTGTACGCTGAAACTGATGCCAGCTGAACATCATTATTCTTAAGACACATGAATGGAAAGTGTGTCAAGTCAAGTCAAGTCAAGTCAAGTCACCTTTATTTATATACCGCCTTTAACAATACAGAATTGTGACAAAGTGGCGTGTATGAGTGTCCTGTATAAAATACAACTCTCTTTTAAGTAAACTTTGTTGTCTTGATTTTATGTAGCAGTCTATGGCACCATAAAACAGTCAAAAGTCAATCCTCCTTTATATTTATAATGCTTGATACAACAGAGATTGTTTCAAAGCAGTTTCAGCATTAAAAAAGAAAGTAACAGAATCAAATATGCAATTTTCTAAAATTAGGCAAATGCAAATTCTGCTGTAAAGCAGCTGTAGCAAGACTATAGTGTCATTATTTAACTCCATTCAGTTCAAGGTTGGTCCAGTTCAGTTTCAATAACTAAATAACTGAATAAAATTGTATTTCTCTGGTGTCACTCTGGTTAGCCCTCCACTTTGTGCACTTATTGGTGAAATAACTTTAAATATCTTAACTTCTTAATGGTCAAATAACTTTAACCCCTGGTTTCACAGACAAAGTTTAAGGCTAGTCTGGAATAAAATGCATGTTTGAGCTGCCTCAACTGAAAATATCTTGCTCTAACATATCTTAAAATTGTGCCATTGTTCTGTCTCATGATGCACACCTGCAACGTTTTCTTTGAAGGCATTTTTATAAAAGCTACTTAAATATCTTAATTTGAGGTAAGCCCTGTCTGTGATACAGGGCTTAAATATCTTAAATAATATTAAACATCTTCTTACTGACTTGCATTCGATGTGCCCCAGCAATTGCTTATCCAATAATGCCTGGTTAGAACATATGAATAAACCCTGGATCATGGCTACCCTGGAAATTCTCATGCCATGGAAACACAGCTGCATGGATCTGTTTAAAGTTTATTGAATGAGGCAGGAATGCAGAGCCTCACTGACATAAGGCATTTCAAGTGCTATTCAGTCTATGAGGCTGAATCCTAGCCTGTAATTACTCAAGAGATGGTGCAGCCTTCAACAGAGGACCTGAAATCAATACTTGTCAAATTACAAACACAATCGTCCTGCATATTATCAGTGTTTGAGTATGTGTATCCGTATGAAAACAAGAATTACCAAATCTACAACTGATTGCTGAAAGGAGTCAAGGATCTCCATGAAAAAAAAGACTAAATCACTTCAGAAGCAAATATTTAATGAAATTTGGAGCACGTTTATTAGCCTTTCAATAATTCAATTCAATGATGTGAAGTTTAATGGAGGCCAATATGTAAGATCATTAATTGAATTCATTGGAACACTAGGTCTTGATAACGTACTTAGCCATACTTAGAAACTTAGCCATACTGTACTGTTTTAACCAGAATTCGACTGCAAATCACAGATGGTTAATTCTGTCCAAAGTGAAAAAAAATAATAGAAGGAAAAACAAATGAACAAACAATATATTAACAGAAACAAACAAACAACATGCATTCCTATAAGTTCAAAACAAGACAAAAAATGTTGCTGAATTAGACATACAGTAGAACATAATAAGGTCAACAATATAGCACGCTAGCCAACTACATAAAAAGATAGATGGTTGTAGATAGGTTGTAGATAGATAGGTGTTATGGATGTAAAGAGAGAGATGTATTTCAAAAGTAAACTTTGTATGAATGTTCTGAATGTTTTTCTGTTTTTTGATATCTTTTTTTTTTTTCCACCACAGAAAATTCTCATATCAACAAGGTTATGACAATTTGTGGTTTACACTATGGATACTAACTAAAGACAAGTTTCAAAGCGATTCTGTATGAATGTCTACTGAATGAATGTTTCGCATAGACTACATCATTATATCATTACATCATGTCTCTGAGACTAATTTGAGACTGAGTGATGCAACAGCTTCAGCAGAAGCCACTACACACTTCCAGTCAGTGTGCAGGTTTATTTTTCAATATACAAAATTCACATGTATTGAGTTTGATCATTTAGGACATTTCAGGTGTTATATTTAGCTCTGAAAATAGCTAATGAAAATAGCATGCTATCTCCAGCTCTTTGTCAGTGTCCATAACAGCTTGAACAGGGAGCACATCATTTGCCTGTGTCCTTCCGCCTGCATGTTGGCCACTTTAAGGCTATCTCACTTTAGAAAGACCTGCTGTTGAATACAGCTTGAGTAACCCTGAGTAAAGCTGCTCTCTAATTGGACGAGAAGTGCAGGGGCCAGATATCCCATGGAGGGCGTCGAAGCAACAGAGACATCAAAGTGGAGGACACAGAGCCCAAATTAATTGAGTGTGAAGGGTTTTGAGAGTTTTTTTTCCATAGCGTTTAAGGGCAGTATTTCAGCACGCCCTATTTCTCTGTGTAGGAAACGCTTGAGCTTCTATAACAAACCTCTGCTGCATTTGATGAACTCATTTGTATTCATCCATCATTGCTGGCTTCCTAAGTCTGGGAGTCACAGATACACAGAGGTCCGGGGCTCATTCTCCCACAGCTGCTGTAGCTGTCACAATACTGCCTTAAACCTGTGCCCCACTCTTCCCTCTGCCATTTAAAGCCTCTCAAAAGCAGCTGGCCAGATGTCACGGCACTAATCGCGAGGACAAAAGCAACGGCTTGGCCTGCCATTGTGCACAGGCCAGGTGCCCAGGCTTGATTACTCCCACATATGGACGTTTCAGAGGACAATTAAGAAAGCAACGCAAGCCAAGTCAGTTGAGAACTAAGTGGCATTTGCCTTCTTCTTTGCAGTGTCTTTTCTCTTCTATGCCTTTCCCTCAGCAGAAAGGAGATCAGTGTTGTAATTATGAACACCTGTTCCAATTTCTAAAAATTTGCATGCTTTGAAACATGCAGATTATAAATTATGTGGGCAGGAAAATTATGTTGTCCCTTGCCTTCCAACCCTTGATTTTCTTGGGAGCATATGATATCCAGTGGGTTTAACAATAAAAACTCACTTCTCTTTGAGAAACTTTACTTTGGGTAGTTAGCAGGGTGCATATGTTACCTGATGGAAAGTGCTCGTTGATTGGCCAGTTGTCCACCTGTAAGGTGGCGTTTCCCCCATTCCTTGTGAAGCGCACAACATGATATTTTCCATCATTGACTTCTGTATTCATCTCTTTGACGCTGATGTCCACTGTGCCAATGTTGAACGTTACGCCCACTTTTCCTTCTTCCTGGAATAGAAACATCACAAACAATCTCAGTTGAGCAACACCAAATGGCTGATTCAACTCAGCATAAAAGGATGAAGGTGCTAGCTTAAATAACAGGAAAAATTTGCATGTTAAAGTGATCCACTTTTAGAAACCTCTGCAACGATGCTGCCAGTGAGAGCACGCAAATTGATGTGGATGCCAAGACTGCTGCATTTTTTATATCCAGTTGATAAGAATGAGCTGCCAACAGAAATGTGGGACATGCACGTAACGATGACTAATGCTTTGTACCGACCTACTGCAAATTCACAAACATATGCTCCTCCACCTTTCACATATGTATCCCATATGGCTCTTGTTTGGAGACTCTTCATAACTCCCTGATGAAGAACTATGACAACTTGCCCCATTGTCTTCTGCACAGTCTACTAGCAGTATTTTCAATTTCACTCCAAGTTCATGTTCACATAGCCATCATGAAAGGGCTCCCTGGTGAAAAAAACAGCATATATGTTTTATATGTATGTTTTAATGCTGGGATGCTGGTTAGGTATGTTTTGATGCCGGTTTAAGCTGGTCCTTTGCTGGTTTATGCTGGTCCTTTGCTGGTTTATGCTGGTCATGTTGCTGGTCAAGGACCAGCATAAACCAGCAAAGGACCAGCATAAACCAGCAAAGGACCAGCTTAAACCGGCATCCCAGCATCAAAACATACCTACCAGCATATGCTGTTTTTTTCACCAGGGTTTCAAGGCATACCACACTCGATGGAGTGCATTTCCTTTCTTATGTCGTTTGTTTTAATCCCCACCAGGCCTCTTGAAGGTGTAATTACCTGTCCTCAAGGCATGGCACAGAGGAAGCCATTTTTCAAACAAAAGGGAAGGTAAATAAATACATGGATGTCCTGTACTGAAGTGTTCGATAAATTAATCTGCCACCACACACTCCAGCATTCACGGTTCCTCAATGTTTTCTGAGGGTTTCCCAAGACTCCCAGCATGCTCCACTTATAATGAACATAACCTTAGATGCTGGTGAGTGCACAACTACTGCAACTGACAATTAAATTGGAGGTGCATGGGATGTTTTTAATAAGAGGTGTATTATAAATGTTAATTTTGTGAAGGCAGACCAAAAGCTGAAGAACGGTACATTGATGTGCACTATTTGTGTTCTCCATTAGAGCCAAGAAAAACAGTGCAGTACACAGCAGCCTGATCTAAGAGTCTGTTTAAGCTCTCTGATTGCAGCTGTACTATGCCATGGCATAATTTGAGATCTACAAACTCCCAGAAAGTAATGGCTAGTTGGGCAGAACCATCTGATTATTAGATATCCTGGTTCAGACAGTCTCCGTTGTGAGGGTTGAAATAATAACAACTGAGAGTGTGTCAGGAGGTTTTAAAGATTCTCTGAAGACAGGCATTCTCTTTCAATCTCAACAATTCTCTACACAAACAACATTTGCTCAGTTTTAAAACATAGAGAGCTGACTACTGAAGCAGCATTTTAAGTCATTATTAATGCACTCCAAGTTGGTGGATGGCGGGAGACTAAAAACTAAAAAGTATTTTAAAAAAGGACTATACCCAATACTTCTATATGCCACATACATTAATGCTTTTTAAAGTGTCATTAAGTTAACTTAGCAACAATACCAAACTCCACTGAAATCAACTGCAAGTCGAATCTCTAGGAGCACTATTTGTGTAACACATGGAATTGTTGCTGAAGTTGAAGTGTTCCAAATCACTCACTCAGTACACAATAGGCAGCTCACTCTGTTTTGGTAGCTTGGTTCCCTACTTGCATATCCAGGGTGGTGTGATTGACATTTCCAGTTACACTGCATTGGCCAACAACATTTTATTGTCTTTTCAGAGAATTGTCTGATAAAGTTAAATTGTATTATAAAGAAAATAAAACCATTCACAACGATGATGACAGTAATGACTTGCCAATGTTACAAACTATTATAGTCAATTTCAATTCCCATATTCAAGATATTGAGCAGCATTAACACATCATGGTAGGACAGCACACTATATACTGCTTTTTTCATTAGAAAGGGAACAGCCCACAAGATAGATGCTTGTTGAATGTTGCACTTTCTCTGATATAATACCTGATGTCTCACAGATGGCGGCAAACATTTAGAAGGTTATTGCAGAATTTCACTGCGACGGAGAGCATAATGTCTGGTGTTTCTCCGCTGTGGGTGGTACCAGCGTAGCCAAGAGTGATAAAAGTAATTTGAGTTGCAGCAGGGGCCTGCACCGATGAAGAAGGGCTCTATCTCTCCCCCATGTAATGTTCGCTGACACCAGTAATAAGCTACACAATCCAATTCTGTCCCTCCGATCAATGGCTCCAACAAAAAGTCAGCCCCAGGCATCAAATCTCTCCCAGAAAGCCTCTATCACTGCGGCAGCCAGCAGACAGGAGCACAGTACCTTGATCTCTTGGCCAGGGACTAAATCATATGCAACCGTCACCATCAGTATAAACAAAATGTCGTGCAAAGAACAGCCTGTATAGCAACTTTATACAGCAAATGTTAAGGTCATAATTAGATACTCTTCAATTGCTTTGCCTGAAACCCAGTTTGATTTTCCCTGAAGTTCTGTACTCACACTGAATCATTGGCACCAAACCTTGGAACATTTTCATCATCACTGTGTATTCAAGCAGCAGCTGTTGATACCCGATATCTGTATGTTTTATTACAAAATCTTAACATACACAAATCAGCACGTGTCTATCTGTCACAGATACAAAAAAATGCAAGGTGCTTGTCGAAGGTCATTTCTGCAGAAACAAGCAGCAATGAGAAATGCATTATGCTTTAAAAGGCAATTTTTTCGTAATCAATATATTTTAATTTCAGCAAGTAGGTATGGAATTAAAGCAATCCAGCGAACACTGAAAAAAAAAAAACATTCATACCAACCAAACACTGAAGTGAAACATACTGGAGCACAATATGTAGTCTGAACTACAACTACGGACTATCAAAATAAAATGTTACCCTTTGAAATAAAATGGGACCACTACACCACTCTGAAATAGATCAATTGGTGTCAATCACTAACCTTGCTCAATTTGTTTGTGAGATCTGTATTTTAATGTTCTGTAAGAGTTTACGCCCATTAAATGTCAAAAATGATGGCACTTGATGTAATTATTATAATATAACTATATTTACTTATGTATATATATATATATATATATATATAGACATACATATATATATATATTCTCAAGAACAAAATTATGTGCACATGTTGTGAATTAGATGAAAATGTTTCAGAAGAACTACTGTGCATATAAGTACAAATAATCAATATAATTGTTAGTGAATGAGATGCAATAATTCCAAGCAGTTGACCAAAATTTGCATCCTTTCATATGTCTACTCAGGAGATTCAGAAATGAATGAAAATACTTGTGGCTGCAAGTATCAAACAACTATATGGTTTTTGATGAGGGCATTCAGTATCAAACATATAACTAATCCTTGTGTATAGATTTACATAGGCCATCTACAGTACATGACCTAAGGGGTAAATTTAGCCTGAGGTTAGAGCTCATCAAAATGGTCTCACGACACATGCGGGAGATTAATCGATTGAATGAGATTAATGGCCTCTCGTTTAAGTCTGGGCAAAGATCTGCAGGCCTCCTCCACCAAACGGCCATGAAATGCTAGAGTGATTCTGTGATATTTGGAGGATGGAATGGAACATTTGAAGCATTTGAAATTCTGCAGGGTAAGTGATGATGACCCTGTCAATACCTTCCTGCACTCTTAATTCCAACATTAATATTACAGTGTTAATGGAATAGAAACATGAAGCAGAGCCACACTTTTGTAAAATCATAGAAAATATAAATAAATGCATTACACAACACCAACACTGGATTTCATTATATTTTTACATGTCATGTTAATCTACTGTACTGTACTGAAATATGGGTAAGCTTTAACACTGTCAGTTTTAACATTTATAAATTAGGTACAGGGAAAAAATCCCTATCATATGAACATTATCCTTCTGAGGTGACCGTAGAAGATGTACATTTCTGTACATTAATATCCTCTAAAGGATTTACAATCAATATTTTTTAAATGTTATAACTCACAGAATAAGAGTTTAACATTTCAAGAACTTTTATTTGCAGATTCATTAGGTTAAATTATATTTAACTTTATGATACAATATGCAAAAAAAAAAAAAAAGTTGTAGGTGTAAAAGTAAAAAGTCATGTCACTCCTGCTAAAATTAAAGTGGACCCACTAATAAAGCTTACCGGTACATGTCTTTTTGAATATATGCTAGCAATAAGCTAATTAAGTACTAAATCACATGATACAGTGCTCTCTTAATTCATTATTCACTTCCACAAACTTCCTCAGCCTCGAACAATCTGTGGGATCTCTCTGCTACTAATTTCAGGAGCAGTGTATGTGCTGCCAGGCAAATTCTCCTTACCATATTCTTTGAGTCATGTTAAGGAGAAAAAAATATCAATACATATTTATACTAGGCCCTTCATTAAATCAACCTCAAAACAAGAGGAGACACAGATACAAAAAATCCTGCAGTCTGAATGTTGATAGCAAAGTGCAACCCCTCGTTCCTCATATTAAAAGAATGTGGCAAAGATTAGCATTTTCACTTAAGTTTGAAAACAGTCTTACCTACTTAAATAAATATACTTACGTCATACAGATTACATGCCTTATATGTCTGATAATTCAAGTCCATTGCTGTTTTAATATGTAGGAGTGCCACTCAACATTAGCCTTCAACTCTTTGTAATAGGAAAAGAGGAGAGAATGTGGAGGGTAACGGCTTTGACTCACTATTCGCTCAAAGTCAAACACCCAATCTTCACTTTGATCTTTTTTCCTCTGGGTCAGAGTTATTAAATATTTACCTTGCATTGCCTGTTGTTCCTGCTGAATGCAAACAGGAAGACTCCTGGAAATGTTTCTTATTTTTAGCATGCTGCAAAGCTAACCAGAGTATTACTTTCATCTTTTTCTTCTTTGCTTAAAGACCCTATGAAATGCACTGTTGAGTGCAGTTTCTTTTCTGTGATAACGTATGTCTTGATGAAACAGTAAGTTACATAGTCAAAGACATACCAAAGACTTCACCCACCTGGCAATATCTGCTTTTGCCCCTTAGCATTGTCCTGTACGTTCTTGCTGTTATTGCTGTAACTACATCATCTCAAATGATCATTAAAAAATACATGCCATGCACTTCTGAAGACTTTTACTCATGTAAATAAATAAATCATGGCTGTCTGCTTAATACAGCTGCTAAAAGCTGTCTGCTTAATACAGCTGCTAAAAAATAACTTTTGCTTTTGTCTGATGCTTCATCCATGCCCCTATGTGTCAGTATAAACTGACCAATGTAACATAAACAAAAATGACTGAGGCCCTGTCCCAAACCCTTGCGGTCTTCCTCTGAGTCCGCACTTTTGTGACGTAATGCCACGTTGACTGTTGGGTCTGCCATGGAACTCACTTCAATGCGAGCACAACAGAAGTGCGCATTGAGGGCGCATAGCAACCACAAAGAGAGGCGCTCACGAGCACCCTTTTGAATGCTAAAAGGACACTCTACGATCTTGTGGGCTTAACGGACACGCGCATGTGGCGGCCATTGTAAGTCCGCAAGTGCACAAGAAGTGTGCCATTTGGGACAGGGCCTGAGTTAACCGAGTTAAAAAATGGACCACAAAACCAGTCATAAGTGTCAATTTTTCAAAATTAAGATTTATATATCATCTGAAAGCTGAATAAATAAGCTTTAATGTATGGTTTGTTAGAATAGGACAATATTTGGCTGAGATACAACTATTTTAATATCTGAAATCTAAGGGTGCAAAAAAATCAAAATATTGAGAAAATCACCTTTAAAATTGTCCAAATGAAGTTCTTAGCAATGCATATTACTGACAAAAAATAAAGTTTTGATTTGTTTTACGGTAGGAAATTTACAAAATATTTCAAGGAACATGAACTTAAAAAATCGATCACTTTGACCCATACAGTGTGTTTTTGGCTACTGCTACAAATATACCTGTGCTACTTAAGACTGGTTTTGTGGGCCAAGGTCACATGTATATGAAGAGTTCAGATGCAAAAGCCTCTAAATCCAACTGATGTTTTTCTTTAAAATTAGCATTTCTTTCTGGCTACTTTGTATAGGTTTCTATGTAAGCACTGGTATTTCTGATTGGGCTGAGGCTGGAATTTAGCGAGTTTGAAGTAAAAGTATTTGATAGACGTATACTGTGTGTCAGGAGCATTCACTCAGTATCATTATCTCATTTTTGACCGAGATGGCTTTTAGCTGGTTTTGCATCTGAACTCATCATATACATTTACAACTGAGTTCCCAGAAGTGAAGGTAACTGCAACTTTATCCTTAGAAGCAATCACTAGTGTATGCTAATGCCAGCAGCACAACCATGGATGATCAGGAAACACCACATTCTGTATTGTAGCTTTTCTGCAGTACGACTAACACACTGATGCCCTTTGCATTCGTTAAGGGATATAGCAGCAATTTTAATTACCCTCTCAAACAAATCAAGCCATGAATACAGCAATGATTTACGAGCTGCCTGTAACACACTTAAGTGTGAACAGACTGAATGATTTGGCTTCCTATTGAGAAGAGAGCCACAACAATGATGCAGTCATGACCTTCAGCGAGGTTTCAGTTGACATGGTCATTGTCTCTGTCTCTCTCAATACAAATCAATCACTATAATGTCAACAACCCGGTCACTTTCAAAGTTGACAGCACTGTAGCCATTTCATATTCTATTCTGACTAGAGGGTAATGAAGAACAAAAAATTGAAATCTGTCATATAAAAAAAAAAGAATGCCAAGAGGTCAAATTATTTATTGTGGCTGGACCCTGAGTGTAACTTTTGTAACAGTGTCTATAAGCGACTAGAGTTCCCCTTCAGTCGTTCCACTACGACGTTACATATGGGAACTCGCCTGAGTGACCAATCGCCTCTGAGCTTTACAGAAAAGGCCAATGAAATTGGCGAGTGGAGCTTGCGTGCAACGCCACTCCCCCGTACATACGGGTATATAAGATGGCGGCGCGCATCCACTCATCAGATTTTCGCTTCGGAGCCTTCGCCGAGCTATTTCTACGAGAAAAAAAAAAAACTCCTGCTGTTACGAGCTCTCTCCCGACGATCCTGCGAGCCGGCCCCCGAGAGAGAGAGAGTGTGCCGGCTTCTCGCACTCCAGCGAGCGTTTTTGAGCGCACGGTTGTGCCGCGTCCTCCCTGGGCGAACCGGGATCTAAGAGAGCA
>JAHKKF010527507.1:35069-46630 GCA_019740295.1 Labeo calbasu | reverse complement strand
TTTTTAATATAAATTATATATATATATATATATATATATATATATATAAAATTATACATTTAAAATAAATAAAATAATAAAATTACAAATAATAATAATTTTTAAAAAAGTAATATAATTAAAAAATGTATTAATAGTAATTATTATTATAAAATAATATTATTATTATTACTGTATTATTATTTTTATTATATTATTGTTATTATTATATTAAAATAATAACAAAAATAATAATAACAATAAGTTACATTGAAATACTATAGAAAATGCTTAAAGAAAATAAGAAGCATTATTTTTTTCTGTAGTGTTTTCTATATTAATTCATGTACAGTATATTTTTATTGTAAAATTAAAATAATTATTATTTATAATAATAATATCTTCTTTTTCTTCTTCTTCTTCTTCTTCTTCTTATTAATTCTTGTATAATAGTTTAAAAAGGCTCTAGATTTCAGAATGCTTTTCTTTTATAGAAATTAAATTAAGTTCTATATAATTTTATTTTTAAAATAAAATGTTACTAGTAATAATTATGTATCATAAATGCACACAATTAATTGTTTTCTGTACAATTTAACAAAATAGCAGCTTGAATGAAAGTCATATTAACTTAATTGTTGGTCATGATAGAAATGACAATGTATTATTACATAAGTTATGTTAAAATTATATTGCATTTTATTTCATTGTTTCTTTGTATATATCATTTTCTTTATATATTATGTAAAATTAAAATAATTTACATTTATGTAATTCATTTTTTCACACAGTTGTTTAGGTTTTCAGTTGTACTATTTGTAAGTGTAAAAATTTTTTTACTTTTTTATATGCAAAAAGCTGTTGCTAAATAAATAAAGACAGTGAAAAGTTTACAAGATGTTTTTAATTTGACCTTATATAACTATATGACTATAACTATAACTATATATATATATATATATATATATTCGATCAGACCTGATTCTGCTCTGTATTTTCTGCTGGTTTTAGCCGTTATATTTTTTGTGTCAAAGGTGAAAAAGTTGTGCCAGTTAGTGAGTCCACACCTTACTAGTCTGTCTCTGTCAGTTTGGGAATGAGACAGGTGAGGCTTATAAAGGTGAGACAAAGCCTGGCTTTGTGTTTTTTTTTATTTTTCTTTCTTGCTTTACTTACTCTGTCTCTCTCTCTTTGTCTCTTTCCTTTTTCTGTTGGCTCGCCTCACTTGCGGTGTTGCTGAGATAAAGCTCCTGCCGTTGCAACACGTTTCCATGCTATCTCTCGCCATGGATATGCATATTACAGCCTCAGTGTAACTGAAGACAGCAGCTTTAGTCTCTCTTTGAGCTTGCAGCATTGATTTAAATCCTAGGAAAGACTTCAAACATGTAAAATAACAAATACTTTGAGGTTTAAAGCTGAGAAATGTTCTTGAAATCCACTTTAGATACTTTTGTACTTTTGATAACCAATTTCAAAGGACGTTAGAGTGTAAATGAGCAGCGGTAGCGTAGCAGTTAAGACAAAATGAATTGAATTTCAATAAACCGCTGCAGGAAACACTACCCGACTGTTCGTTTTTTATGATTCCCAAATCCTTCTCATGTACACAGGTCAAGTCTTTTGTCTCTAGGAGTCTGTGAACAGTCACACATTCCCTTTTCTATATTACCTTACAGATTCCACTCGTGTCTCTCGTTTCCTGACAGTCTGTCAGATGCCGTTCATATCTTACGTGTTTGGATTTATTCCTTGCTTACCGCTGGAACTTCACGCTGTGACGGAATGCGAACGCACACGCCTCTCATATATGCTCACATGTTTGACTGTTACGAAAGATGACTTTAAAGTATAATATTTTATATTAGTTGTAATCAGTTTCCAAAAATTATTAAGCAGCACAGTTGTTTTCAGCATTGATAATAATAAGAATGTTTCAGCATATTAGAATGATTTCTGAAGGATCATGTGACACTGAAGACTGGAGTAATGATGCTGAAAATTCAGGTTTGCATTACAGAAATAAATTACATTTTAGAATACATTCAAATAGAAAACAGTTTTTTAAATTGTAAAAATATTTTAGAATTTTAGTCTTTTATTGTATTTTTTTAATCACATAAATGCAGCCTTGGAGAGCATAAGAGACTATTTAAAAAAAAACAAAAAAACATCATAATTAACAATCATAATTATTCCAAACTTTTGGTAGTATATACATTACTGTTCAAAAGTTTTTTTTAAGAAATTAATACTTTTATTCATCAAGGACAAATGAATCTAAAGTGACAGTAAAAGCACTTATAATGTTACAAAAGATCTAGTTGTCAAAAAATCCTGAAAAAAGAATCATGTTTTCATCATATGAAACAGCAAGAACTGATTTTAAGATTAATAATCAGAAATGTTTCTTGAGCAGCAAATTTGCGTATTATAATGATTTCTGAAGGATTTAGTAACGCTGAAAGCTGGAGTAATGATACTGAAAATTCAGCTTTGGATCACAGGAATAAATTACATTTTAGAATATATTCAAATAGAAAACAGTTTCGTAAATTGTAAAAATATTTTAGAATTTTAGTCTTTTTTTAATCACATAAATGCAGCCTTGGAGAGCATAAGAGACTATTTTCAAAAACATAAAAAAAAGAAATCATAATTATTCCAAATTTTTGGGAGTATGTACATTACTGTTCAAAAGTTTAGATTGATTTCAATATTAGATTGATTTCTGAAGGATTTAGTAATGCTAATTTGCATACATTTCTAGTACAAAACACAAAACACTGGATGAAGTCAGTTTCAATTTTTTTTTTTTTTTTTTTTTTTTTGACATATTGCTCAATCAGTTTTTACTGTAATATATAATTGCAAAATAATTTACCAAATAATTGCAGCCTTGGTGAACACAAGAGACTTTTTTCAGTCTTTCCACTCTAATTTCTATAAAAATGATGTGAAAGTAAATGTTTGTATCTTACAGATTTTGGAAAACTGATCCTAATCATGAACTGGATGACAACTTGTTTTATTTATTTATTTATTTATTTATTTTGTAGATAGATTCCCTGTCATTTGAATGGTTCATTTTGGAAAAAAATAGCATTGAAGTTGATTTTGGTTGTGTAATTCCTATTTTAAAGGAGAAGTTCACTTCCAGAACAAAAATTTACAGATAATTTACTCACCCACGTCGTCATCCAAGATTTATGTGTTTCTTTTTTCAGTTGCAAAGAAATTAGTTTCTTGAGGAAAACATTTTAAACATTAACTTATGAACGTCCAAAATGCAGTTTAAAATGCTGGGTCTTAAAGGGTCTTAACTAGCGAAACGATCTGTCATTTTTGAAACAAATTAACAATTTATATACTTTTTAACCTAAAATACTCGTCTCCTCTCCGTGATGCGCATGCATAGTATGTGTTATCAGGGTCAATACAGTTAGGGTATGTCAAAAAACTCCCGTCTCGTTTTCTTCATCAACGTTAAAATTGTCTTACATCGCTGTTTTAAAGGGCGTTTGATCTTCTCTGCATGTTCACTTTGTTAACACTGGGTCGGTACTTCTGCATTGATGCAGGACGATTTCGAAGATGGGGGAAAAAAACGAGATGGGAGTTTTTCGACATACCCTAACTGTCTTGAACCGGAAAAAAACAGACTTCGAGCGTTTGAGGTTAAAAAGTATATAAATTGTCAATTTGTTTTGAAAATGACCAATCGTTTTGCTAGATAAGACCCTTTTTTCTTGACTGGGATCATTTAGAGCCATTTGAAGCTGCATTTAAACTGCATTTCGGACGTTCAGTCTTGGGGGCACCATTGAAGTCCACTATATGGAGAAAAATCCTGAAATGTTTTCCTCAAGGAACATAATTTCTTATCGACTGAAGAAAGAAAGACATGAACATCTTGGATGACAAGGGGGTGAATAAATTATCTGTATTTTTCGTTCTGGAAGTGAACTGCTCCTTTAATGCTGTATTTTTATTATTCTCTCTTTTCTGAAGGAACCCAGACATCTGCAGTTCATTGCCGAGTTCAGCGACAGCGACGTCTACACGTTATTATCTGCCAAAAAAGTTTACGGCGCCCCGACAGACTATGGCTTTTGTGTGAAGGTAATTCAGTGCAAAGGCTTTTTGCGCATGCTTTATAATAAATCTCAATGCAATATTGAATTATACACACCTGCAGCAGTCGAGGTCAGTGTTACCAGTGTTTTTATGATATAATTATGTCTCAGATGCATTGTTTATTGTGGGTTCTATAAAACTGCTATCAAACGGTCTGTCTGGCTCCTTATCTGTTGTGAACTTTGTAATTGATTTCTGCTCTGACGTTTGACTGTGGGAATATTTGGGAAAATATATTGTAAATCTTCGGGGTGAATTGTATGAGTTACAGGATGATAGCTATTTCACAATAATGACTCAGCATAATGTTTATCATATGAATACATGAAACATTGTTTTTAAGAAAGGGACTCGTGGGAGCGTATACACTTTAGCATCATAAAACATATTAGACAGGACAAGGACAAAGCAATCTTAAAAATGCACATAAGAAAATGAAAATAAGATTATATAAAAGAAAAAAAAAGAGTGAAGTAAAAAGTGCAAATATTAGATCACAGAATGTCAGCATTGACAGATCTGTGTAATACATTTTTTAAGAAAATGAAAGGAAATTATTTTAAAGGAAAACTGAGCTCTAAAGTGTAGATGTCTCTTCATATCCAGGCAAGCAAGTCAAATTCTGCACGTGACCTGAAACTGCTCTGTGCGGATGATGAGCAAACCAGGACGTGTTGGGTTACAGCCATGCGCCTCTTCAAGGTGAGAACTGTCTTTCTTTGTAAGGTTTGTCCCTATCATATCTCTCAGTGATGGTGGTCCTGAGGAAACTCAGTCTGAGACTCAGTTTTAAAATGCACTCCTGACACAAAAAGTTGCAACAACAAAGCAGCCAGAAGTCATTCATTTTCAATTACATTTGACAGTTTCTGCTGACATGAGTGGCAAAGTGATGTACTGTAGTTATTTCTGCATTGCTGAGGTTTATATATATATTACAATGCAATGGACTGCTTAAAACCACACACCCATACACAAATAGAATAATTCAGTTCAGTCCTTGTGAAGCAGTTTATGCCTGGATCATTCCACGAAATTGGTGCATGGAAAAATGTAAAAATAAAATAAGTTTAATCAATATTTTTGAAATATCCATGAAATGACGAGACCTTAAAATGACAAGAAATTGTACTGTGCCATCTCAGGCTATGTAATTTATTATTTTATGACTATTTTTCTAACTCATGTTTTGGTATTTTTGTCAACCCTGTTACAGACACAATCATTACTAGATACTATAGTTTAATTAGAACTCATATGCCATTGAATGATATAGGCAGTAGCTCAGTAATATGCCAAGTGTGACCTTGTTGTTTGAATTTTACACAGACAGTCTTTTAAAAAAACAGGGTCAAACCTAATCAATGTCATCCCTGTTATGCACATGTCAAAACGTGTTACTCTAAAAAGTAACAGGTTTGACGATTTCAAATACATTTGCTAATTGCTAGCTAATAGTCAAGTTCACAAAAGCACTTTGAAAGGATTTTACTTGTAGATTATATTAAACGTAAAGAAATAATTATATTTATATGGTAACAGGACTGACATTGCATGATGGCCCCCCTTAATCAAGCCTCATAAATCACCCAAACTAGAACATAATAGAGGAGTGAGAGAAACATGTTTGTGTTTTAAGTGTTGAAGTCATGTTTAAGAGATGATGCAGCCTTCTAGAAGTGATGTTACTTCAATGTACATTATTTTACAAGGTTTTTTTGATGAGGGTAACAGGGCTGACATGAGATCAGGGGACACCAGTAAAATGATGTGTATTTTATAGAAAAACATATGCCAAAACATTGCCTAACAATGAGACTATGTTTAGAACAATATGCAAATGTGATTTTAATATCATTTTGCAAATTAAAAGTCCTGCTGAAATAGAAAAATCATAGTGAGGAACAGGCCAAAAACCTTACCCATATTAGAATAAATGCTATTTAAATTATTTAAAATAATATTTAATTGACTTTTTATGTAATATTGATGAAAGCATACATAGTCTTGTTATGTTTTTAAATTGCACATTTATTTGTTGTTCTATTAAATCTATGTTTGATTATTATTATTATCAGTGGATGCAAAAGCCACTGATTTCATGGAATGACCCACCTAATTTTTTTGCATTCAGCTATGTTTTTAACTTGAGATGTTATGGAGTTTATGAAGCAGCATTTAGAATATATGTATACCACTATTCAGAAGTTTCGGGTTGATAAATAAATGAAAAAAAAAACAAAACAAAAAAAAAACAGTGAAACTGTGAAATATTATTACAACTTAAATGAACTGTTTTCTATGTAAAATATTCTAAAATGTAATTCATTCCAATAATCAAAGCTGAATTTTCAGCATCATTACTCCAGTCTTCAGTGTCACATGATACTTCAGAAATCATTCTAATATGCTAATTTGCTACTCAAGAAACATTTATTATTATTATCATCGTTGAAAACGGCTGTGCAGATTCATGTTTTTGTGGAAACTAATACATTTTTTAACATTATTAATGTCTGTACTCTCACTTTTGATAAATGTAATGCATCCTTGTTAAATAAAAGTATTAATTTCTTTTATAAAATGGTTATGTTTTTGCCTTAAGTGGGTAAGTGATCTTAAGTGAGTAGCTTTTTAACTTGACTACAGAGTCATTTGTATCTGGGAAGCTGCCGTTTCAAAGTAGCTTCTCCAACACGAACATTCTAAATCAGACACTTTTGAGGTTCCATTTCTCCTCAGAAGGCAGCTGCCTATGTAAGGAACAGAGCTGTAATGTGTTTGTTTGTTTGTTTGTTCACAGTACGGCATGCAGCTTTACCAGAACTTCGTCCAGCCCTATCAGAAGCAGAAGAGTTCTCCAATGGTGAGCCACAGACTCTAGTCCATAATCTATCATGTATGTTTAGCACAGCAGAATCTTTAAACCACCGAGAGGCTCCACGATAACCATAAACACACATTTCAGTCGTACAGTGGAAACCAGCACTGAAATACTGTCATTTTTCCTCTCCACATCATTGGCAGGTTTTTTTTTGCATTAGAAAACACAAAAGTTTTAAGTTTTTTTTTTTTTAAAAATGTACTCTAAAAGGTTCAAGGTTAAAAGTAATCCAAATATAACAAAGGTTACTTCAAATTAAACTTTGTGTTTCTCTTGTTTCTTTGGTCTCGAGGAAACTGAAGTCATTTCTAAACTCAATATCCTGCTGCATCATGAATGAGTGAATTGGGTTTTAGTTTGATGTCTGTAAGTGATATTCAGACTTCTGAATCAGTGTCTGACACTTGAGATGAAGGCTGCAACACTATCGTCTTAGACACTATAGGGTCAGTGGGGTCAATTGTATCGCCAGCCAACTCAAGAAACCAAAATGTCTGCGTGCTTATAGAATGATGTTTGACAGATGGTGATTAAATGGTTTGCAGATGACTTGAAAAATGTTGAGCTGTTTTAGAAAATGACGTTGAGGTTACAAGAAAAATGCTTTTGTTTTTTCAAGATTGCTAGAAAATTATGCTGTGATCATGAGAAATAGAAGATGAAAGACAATAATAATGCATGGTCTTTTATGGCCTCCATATATTTCATCATAAAAAACAAACTTATATCTATTTTTAGGACATGTTTGTTTATTTATTTATTGTGAAAATATTTTAATTAGGCATACAATATGCTTAATTAAATAAATTAAAATATTAAGCATTTAAATAATCTTACTAAATTTTAATAAATAAATCAGTCTTTAAAATTCTTACTCCTCTAATAATTTTTTTTTTTTACTAGATTTAAAAAAAATATTTTCTACTAGATTATCTTTATTGTACTGACATTATATATATATATATATATATATATATACTACAATAAATACTATAATACATATAATAAATATATAAATAATATATCTTTACTGCAATCCAGTTATGAGAAGGATATTTTTTTGGCAATACTGTAGTTAAAATTTACTTTATTTTTGAAGACAATTTTGCATAATTTGTCATATGCACTCAAAAAAAATTATTATATATTCACTATCATCCAGTTGATTAAAACATCAGCAAAATTGTTTAAGACATTTATTTATGTATTTATTTATTTATTGTGAAAATATTTGAATTAGACATATGCTTAATTAAATAAAAAGCATTAAGCATTTAATTATCTTACTAGATTTTAATAATTAAATTAATCTTTAAAATTCTCACTCCTGTAATACATCTGTTTTTTTTACTAGATTAAAAAAATATATCATTTAAATTTTATTAGATTTTTCTACTAGATTATCTTTACTGTACTGACATATATTTATATACACACACACACTACAATAAATACTATAATACATATAAATAAATACCTACATACTTTACAGTATAAATAAGATATTTTTGGCAATACTGTAATTAAAATGTACATGAGTTTTGAAGACAATTTTGCATAGTTTGTTATATGCACTCAAAAAATGAATTATTCTATATTCACTATCATCTAGCTGATTAAAATCTCATTTGTCAAAACATTAAAAAATAAAACAAAATCTCACAATAAATATAACTATTGAGACAAATATACCAGTGCCGCTTAAGACTGGTTTTATGGTTTTATGGTCCAGGGTCACATATGCTAAATATATTTTCTTATTTTGTTTGATTTTGGGGCTAAGTATGACAAGGACATGTTCTTGACAGGTTTTATGAGCTTCAGCTCTCTGTGTCTGGATTTGCTTTCTTTCACTTTGTTCCTCAAACACAAAGAAGCAGTTGATGCAGGGAGAGGTGAAGCTGTTGTGTCTTTGTGGAATTATTCTGTCATCCAGTGTCATAAACCCTCACCGCTCGAGTATGAGTGCATTTGTATGAACACGAACACATGGCTGAGATTAAGGACCTTTCCATAATCGCTGCTTCTTTCGCTATAGGGATCACTGTGCAAAGGAAATGCTTCTTTTGTTTGATAAGTAAGTGTGCTCTTGAAAACCAGCACAGCTGTAAGCCCTTCACAACTCAACATCCTAAAGAGGCGTCTGAACAAAGTAACCAGTGTTCATGTAGAAGAATAACAAAATCCCTCTCTAGCAAAGACCAGAGAGTGTGAGCAAATCAAATACATGGCTGAATTCATAAATGAGTTCAAATGACTATTAGTAGATTTGTAGCGGATCTAACAACACTATAATCTTCTGTAGAGCTGCTTTACAGCTAAAATTTAATTTGTTTAATAATTTATGCATTTTACATTAACATGAAATGCATGAACCTGTACCACAGAGTCTGGGTTATGAAATTTAACTAAAACTAAAACGAAGCTGCGATTAAGTATTAGTATTATTACTTAAATATTCAATCTCTAACTAGCTGTCGTCTTACTTTTTGACCAAATATATGCGATCTGGTCATGTTTTTCTTGGGATTCACTATTGCATCCTTACGTGTGTTTTTAGAGGAGCATCTCGGAGAACTCACTGGTGGCAATGGACTTCTCAGGACACAAGAGTCGGGTGATCGAGAACCCGTCCGAGGCGCTGTCAGTGGCTGTGGAGGAAGGCTTGTCGTGGAGGGTAACATACTCACAGACAACACACTACGTACTAGATTATGAACATTATGTGCAGATATTTTAATAGCGTCTGTGCATTAAACCTCATTTATTTTCCAAACCTGTATGAGTTTCTTTCTGCTGTTGAACACAAAATAAGATATTTTGAAGAATGTTGATAACCAAACAGCTGATGGTAGCCATAGGGGTGGGAGAAAAAAAAACGATTCTTTGATACATTGCGATTCTCTCTTCAACGATTCTGGACTATTCAGAATCGATTCTGAACTTGTTTGTTTTCCCGCATGTGGCATGTGTGCTAGAGACATGGCGGGATTCAGACCACGTGCGCATTGCTTGACAGTGTGTGCTTCCACCCACCGTGTTTTACTTTAGATATGCTTTTATTAACGCCGTTTGAAATGCGAAACTATTAGATGCACGAAACTCTCTGATTTTCACGTGCGCTTTGTGTTTGATGTCCTGAAGATCGATCGCGACTGCGGTTAAATGCACTTGCACTTTTGAATACTTTTATACAAAATTGACATTCACACAGTCAGTTATGTTTTCAGAGCAGGACAAAACATTTGATATATCGAAATAGATGTGTGCATTAGTGTGAATACAGTCTGCTAAAGCTGTCACTGTCTATGATCTCATCAGTAATAATCAAACGACAATAATGCTGAGGAAAAAAGAAAAACTATTGTCTGTAAACTTTCGGATACTTAAAGAACACTTGGTGTTCTTGGTTTTAAGCAGTAGCCTGCTTATGTAAAAAAAAAAAGGTACATTTTGCACAAAATATGTTTGATATAAAAAACGTATATGAAAATGTAGCCATGTGCAGTAATATTGAAAACCGAGAATGTGATGCATCGTGATATTGAGTTGATAATGAAAGTTGAATTGAATCGTGAAACCAGTGAAGATTCGCACTCCTTTTAAAGGAGAAGTCCACTTCCAGAACAAAAATTGAAAGATAATGTACTCAACCCTTGTCATCCAAGATGTTCAAGTCTTTCTTTCTTCAGCCGTAAAGAAATTATGTTTTTTGAGGGAAACATTTCAGCATTTTTCTCCATATAATTGACTGATATGGTGCCCTGAGTTTGAACTTCAAACGATCCAGAATGCGGTTGTAAATGATTCCAGTCAAGGAAGAAGGGTCTTATCTAGCGAAACGATCGGTTATTTTCATAAAAATAATACAATTTATGTACTTTTTAATGTCAAACACTTGTCTTGTCTCACTCTAAACTGTTTTTTTCCGGTTCATGACAGTTAGGGTATGTCGAAAAATTCCCATCTCATGTTCTCCCTCAACTCCAAAATCATCTATATTGCTGTTTTACCTTTTTTGTTAAAGGGGTCATCAGATGCCCATTTTCCACAAGTTGACAGGATTCTTTAGGGTCTTAATGAAAAGTCTATAATATACTTTGGTTAAAAATTGGTAAAACAACACCCTTTTTACCTTGCCAAAATCAGCTCTGCAAAAATCATCCTGTTCTGGCTGAGACTGCTTTAGATGTTAATGAGCTCTGCTCGCCCCGCCCCTCTCTTCTCTCTGTGGAGTGACGAGCCTGTTTACTTTAGCTGCATTTAGCCACGTTTAGCCGCTAAACTTGCTAACTAGGACGTTATTAGGAAAGGTGATTGCAGAGATCCATAAAAAAAAACCTTATACTTACTTCTGCTGTAAGTGAAGCGGGATCACAAATGATTCGCGCGAACATAGATGCATTTATGTAGATCGGGAGGCGCATTCCCTTCACAAACAAACGTAATCCACTGCAATCTTTAGCTCAGATGTCGGGAGTAAATGACGACCACTATGTTCATTATTACATCCAGCAACACAACACCTCAATCGCTCAATCTGAGATATTCTTGTCTAACT